>CM064523.1:29147596-29168396 GCA_032716605.1 Paralithodes platypus
TACGGGTATTTTTTCAGTGTGTGTGTGTGTGTGTGTGTGTGTGTGTTTCTGTGTGTGTATATACAGTATACATATTTTTGTTTTGTATTTATTTATTTATTTGTTAATCTGCTACAGGCTTATTTTCACAGGCAGAGTTCAATGAGAAAAAGATAAGCCACAGACCAATTTTACTGTCAGGCGAAAGAGACGCAAGGGGTGTGAAGAGATTGCCCGAACATCTCCACCTGCCAAGAATCGAACACGCAACCAGATGTCGATGTTGGTCCTGGTGAGTAATACCTTACAGTCATACAAGTTGAGATAAATCCTCGCTTGGTCTTTGTACAAACTTGAATGGGAATCTGGAGGGCGCTGTTTCTTAGTTTGTATGGGGGGGGGGGGGTTCTGGGGAAACGTTATTCAAGCTTTAAGGGGGGATGGGCCGGTTTTCTGGACCACTTTCTCCCTCGTGTTTAGCCCCATTAGTTTTCTGATGTTAAGATGTTTGCCCATTAGTTAGTCGATTTTAAGACCTTTCGCCCCATTTCTTCGTCAATATTTAGACCTTTCGTGCTATTTAGGTGTCGATTTGTTTCCCTGGCGAACGATAGTGAGCCTGTAATGTTGAAATAACCGGCCTTCGGCTGGGAAATTTTTCTACCGAAAAATTTACAAATTAATCTAGAAGATGGATCTAATGGTTTTTTTTTGTTTCTATTTGATGGAGGTCTGGGGAGGAAACTAGAAACAATATTGAATACATGCAAACATCGCCCAAAAAGTGAACCATTAAGGGAGGCTAGGGGCAAACTAAGATATACTGTATGTCCGAAAATTGGAAACACAATCAACCCCCCCCCAACCCCCCAATAACAAAAGAAAAAGAAGAAGACAAAAACCACACCCGTTGCGTTAAGGGGAGATGGGTTGATATTCTAGACCACCTTCTCCACCATGTTTAGCCCCATTAGTTTTCAGATTATAAGACGTTCGGCTCATTAGTTTGGCGATTTTAAGATCTTTCGCCCAATTTCTTTGTGAATATTAAGACTTTTCGTGTCATTTAGGTGTCGATTTTTTCCTTACGAGCGCCAATGAGCCTGTAATTTAAGGGAAACCGACCTTCGGAAATGTACACACTTATCTTGAAGGAGTGTCTTGGGGGGGGGTTAAGCTTGATGGAGGTCTAGGGAGGAAACTAATAAACTACTTGAGAGACACATAAATAAGCCAATATATACGCCCATACCCCCCTTCAATGGGAATCTGGGGGGCGCTGTTCCTTAGTTTGAAGGGGGGTCCGGGACACCGTTACTCAAGCTTTAAGGGGAGGTATTTAGTTTGTTCCCTAAACCTCCATCAAGCTTAAAATGACACCCCCTTGAGTCCCTTTCAAGATAAATTTGTACATTTTTCGGTAGAAAAATGTCCCGGCCAAAGGCCGGTTCCTCTTAAATTACAGGCTCGCTATCGCTCGCCAGGATGAAATCGACACCTGAATTGCACGAAAGGTCTTAATATGGGGTGAAAGTTCTTAAAATCGCTAAACTAATGGGACAAACGTTTTATAATATCAAAAGCAATGGGGCTAAACATGAGGGAGAAAGGGGTCAAGAAAAAAATCCCTCAAGTGGAAATCTGCCCTTAAGGGGGTCTAGGGGTAAACTAAGATATATGTCCGAACATTGGAAACACAACCAAAACCCAAACAATAACACAATAAAGGAAGAAGAAGAAGAATACAAAACAAACACGCTGCATTAAGGGAGATCTCCACTTGAGGGATTTTTTTCTTGACCCCTTTCTCCCTCATGTTTAGCCCCATTGCTTTTGATATTACAAAACGTTTGCCCCATTAGTTTAGCGATTTTAAGAACTTTCACCCCATATTAAGACCTTTCGTGCCATTCAGGTGTCGATTTTATCCTGGCGAGCGATAGCGAGCCTGTAATTTAAGAGGAACCGGCCTTCGGCCGGGACATTTTTCTACCGAAAAATGTACAAATTTATCTTGAAAGGGACTCAAGGGGCTGTAATTTTAACCTTGATGGAGGTCTAGGGAACAAACTAAACACCTCCCCTTAACCTCTTATAATGTTGGATAAGCTCGTGCTAAAATGTTAATACGTTCGTTCCATCAGTTTGGCGATTTTGAGTCCTTTTGCCCCATTTCTTTATCAATATTAAGACCTTTCGTGCCATTTAAGTGTCGATTTTTTCCTGGCGAGCGATAGCGAGCCTGTAATTTTAAAATAATATTTTGTTTTTCATTCATGTATCTATCCTCGCCGACTAGCCAGAGTTATATAAAAGTTATGTTTTTGTAAATTGACTAATTTATTATTTATACTGGAAACCATGAATCATTTCCAGGATTTTAAGACCACATTATTATTCCCGCTTTTAATGGTGAAATTATAAAAAGTGCAATTTCGGGGCTCAGTAACTAAACGAATTATCAAACGAAATATGGACGTTTATTTTATTTCGTTGATGTGTGTGTGTGTGTGTGTAGTTTCGTTGATGTGTGTGTGTGTGTAGTTTCGTTGATGTGTGTGTGTAGTTTCGTTGATGTGTGTGTGTGTGTAGTTTCGTTGATGTGTGTGTGTAGTTTCGTTGATGTGTGTGTGTAGTTTCGTTGATGTGTAGTTTCGTTGATGTGTGTGTGTGTGTGTAGTTTCGTTGATGTGTGTGTGTAGTTTCGTTGATGTGTGTGTGTGTGTGTAGTTTCGTTGATGTGTGTGTGTGTGTGTGTGTGTGTGTGTGTGTGTGTGTGTGTGTGTGTGTGTGTGTGTGTGTATGTGTGTATGTGTGTATGTGTATGTGTGTGTATGTGTGTGTATGTGTATGTGTGTGTGTGTGTGTGTGTGTGTGTGTGTGTGTGTGTGTGTATGTGTGTGTGTGTGTGTGTGTGTGTGTGTGTGTGTGTGTGTGTGTGTGTGTGTGTGTAGTTTTTCGTTTGTGTTTATATTTATTGCACTTTATTAAGGGGGGGTCACCGGCTTTTGTTTTTATCTTTCTCTCCTTTTCTCTCTTTCCCTGGCTTGTATCCATTCGGCCCCATTCAGCCTACTGTTTTAAGACGTTTACCCCCATCCAGGTGTCAATATTTTCCTGATGAGCGGTAGAGAGCCAGCATATATATATTTTTGTTTTGACAGCAAGCTAAACTTGTACATTTTTCGATAGAAAAATTTCTCCGGCGAAGCCGGATTTTTCCATACAAAGCTGGCTCGCTATCGCTGGCCAGGAAGAATTCGACACCTGGATGGGGATAAACGTCTAAAAACAGTTGGCTGAATGGGGCCGAATGGATACTAGCCAGAGAACGAGAGAAAAGGAGAGAAAGAGAGAAAAACAAAACATGTGACCCCCTTAACTCGTGCACAGTAATGAAGACATATTGTTGTATATTGTTACGGCTCCAACTAGATCATTTGTCTACCTTAACATGGATTTGTGGGAGTAAAATGGTTAATCTGTCCTTCATCCTATGACTTAGACTGCTTTAGGCTTCGTGTGTCCAGGCATTTTGACTCCAACGTCCCTTAAATTTGGCTCTGTCACTCTTTAGGCTTTGGAGGAGACACTCGTTACAGGAAACATACCTTTGTATCTTTCATACACATTGAAAACAAAATTGGAATACATATAAAAGAAAATTTGGATAGTGTTGTTCCTTGTTGGTTCCTGGAGGTCAGTCCCCGTTGAATATAATCGTCTATCGCTCGCCAGGAAAATTATAAACACCTAAATGGCACAAAAGGGCAAAGCAATAGGTCGAAAGGTCTTAAAATCGGCAAACTAATGGAGCGAACGTCTTTTAAAATCTCTTAAGCAAATGGGGCTAGACATGAGGGAGAAGGGGTCCAGAAAAAGCAACTACCTCCCCTTAAACCAACTCATTAAAAACAAACCCTTGAATTTCACCCCATGCTTATCAACTCACAGGAATTCCCATTAAAATGTTATATAATTAACCATGCAATTACACACACACACACACACACACACACACACACACACACACACACACACACACACACACACACACACACACACACACACACACACACACACACACACACACACACACACACACACACACACACACACACACACACACACACACTGTCCAGACATATTCATTATAACATACATATATTGATGACATTGCCTCTGACTCTCTCTAAGGGGGTAGGTGTTCTTTATTTGTTTACTTATAATGTATATTTATTTATGATTATTTTAGTGTCCTCCCTAGACCGCCATCAAGCTTATTAAACTATCCTCAAAATCCTCCTGCGATTAAAATGTGCACATGTTTCGCTATGTTTATAGCTTGATGGAGGTCTTTGGTTACCTCCACCAACCCACTTTACTCCTAAACTCAATTAATGAAATCAACAAATACATGTGGCAGTCCAGGGATTCCAACCTAGGATGCTCACACAGAAATTCAATTAATTCAGTGCATTTATCCATTACGCTATGAAGACCGTATTCTAATAAATATTAGATAATAAAAGGTAGCTATAAGATAGATGCAGTGTATGGGATATACGTAGTGCAGGGGGTATAGGTTGTAGTGAGAGGTGTAGTGTAGGGCAGAAAGGTAGCTATAAGATAGATGCAGTGTATGGGATATACGTAGTGCAGGGGGTATAGGTTGTAGTGAGAGGTGTAGTGTAGGGCAGAAAGGTAGCTATAAGATAGATGCAGTGTATGGGATATACGTAGTGCAGGGGGTATAGGTTGTAGTGAGAGGTGTAGTGTAGGGCAGAAAGGTAGCTATAAGATAGATGCAGTGTATGGGATATACGTAGTGCAGGGGGTATAGGTTGTAGTGAGAGGTGTAGTGTAGGGCAGAAAGGTAGCTATAAGATAGATGCAGTGTATGGGATATACGTAGTGCAGGGGGTATAGGTTGTAGTGAGAGGTGTAGTGTAGGACAGAAAGGTAGCTATAAGATAGATGCAGTGTATGGGATATACGTAGTGCAGGGGGTATAGGTTGTAGTGAGAGGTGTAGTGTAGGGCAGAAAGGTGTTAAAGAACAAATAGGGAAGAAGGGGTCTGCCTCGTATGGGACAATAGGCCTTCTGCAGATTTACATTTTTCTTATGTTCTTATGTTAATAAATAAATAAATAAATAAATGTAATGCCCCCTTAAATGGGTGAGCATATTAATGAATCTGTGTCATATATAATATAATATTAATTACATGTGTGGTGAATGTTAATTACATGTGTAGGTGAATGTTAATTACATGTGTAGTGAATGTTAATTACATGTGTAGGTGAATGTTAATTACATGTGTGATGAATGTTAACTACATGTGTAGGTGAATGTTAATTACATGTGTGGTGAATGTTAATTACATGTGTGGTGAATGTTAATTACATGTGTGGTGAATGTTAATTACATGTGGGATGAATGTTAATTACATGTGTAGGTGAATGTTAATTACATGTGTAGTGAATGTTAATTACATGTGTAGGTGAATGTTAATTACATGTGTAGGTGAATGTTAATTACATGTGTGATGAATGTTAATTACATGTGTGATGAATGTTAATTACATGTGTAGGTGAATGTTAATTACATGTGTGGTGAATGTTAATTACATGTGTGATGAATGTTAATTACATGTGTGATGAATGTTAATTACATGTGTAGGTGAATGTTAATTACATGTGTGGTGAATGTTAATTACATGTGTGGTGAATGTTAATTACATGTATAGGTGAATGTTAATTACATGTGTAGGTGAATGTTAATTACATGTGTGGTGAATGTTAATTACATGTGTAGGTGAATGTTAATTACATGTGTGGTGAATGTTAATTACATGTGTGGTGAATGTTAATTACATGTGTGGTGAATGTTAATTACATGTGTGGTGAATGTTAATTACATGTGTGGTGAATGTTAATTACATGTGTGGTGAATGTTAATTACATGTGTGGTGAATGTTAATTACATGTGTGGTGAATGTTAATTACATGTGTGGTGAATGTTAATTACATGTGTGGTGAATGTTAATTACATGTGTGGTGAATGTTAATTACATGTGTGGTGAATGTTAATTACATGTGTGGTGAATGTTAATTACATGTGTAGGTGAATGTTAATTACATGTGTAGGTGAATGTTAATTACATGTGTGATGAATGTTAATTACATGTGTGGTGAATGTTAATTACATGTGTGGTGAATGTTAATTACATGTGTAGGTGAATGTTAATTACATGTGTGGTGAATGTTAATTACATGTGTGGTGAATGTTAATTACATGTGTGGTGAATGTTAATTACATGTGTGGTGAATGTTAATTACATGTGTGGTGAATGTTAATTACATGTGTGGTGAATGTTAATTACATGTGTGGTGAATGTTAATTACATGTGTGGTGAATGTTAATTACATGTGTGGTGAATGTTAATTACATGTGTGGTGAATGTTAATTACATGTGTGGTGAATGTTAATTACATGTGTGGTGAATGTTAATTACATGTGTGGTGAATGTTAATTACATGTGTGGTGAATGTTAATTACATGTGTGGTGAATGTTAATTACATGTGTGGTGAATGTTAATTACATGTGTGGTGAATGTTAATTACATGTGTGGTGAATGTTAATTACATGTGTGGTGAATGTTAATTACATGTGTGGTGAATGTTAATTACATGTGTGGTGAATGTTAATTACATGTGGTGAATGTTAATTACATGTGTGGTGAATGTTAATTACATGTGTGGTGAATGTTAATTACATGTGTGATGAATGTTAATTACATGTGTGGTGAATGTTAATTACATGTGTAGGTGTATGTATGGGTGCGCCAGAATACTGTTGCCAAAATTTACATAGATGAATCCATGTATAGTATAATATAAATTATTAATTTCACTCCCAACACCAAAAACCTCCCAATGAAATTAATGAAAGCATGTGCTCCACCCGGGATTGGAACCTGGGTCACCACATACAGATCTTCAACACTTTAACCATTACACCATCAAGACAGTATAAAAGGTGGTGGTTATTGAATGTATTTATATGTTAATGAGTAACACCCCGTTCTTAACATTAATATCAAATACAAACCCCAGTGTACTTGAATAAACTAATGAAAGCATATGGTCCTCCCGGGATTCCAACTCGGGACACCACACCCAGAACATAAGCACTTAAACCATTACACCACCAACACAGTTTGCATATTATACAGTATATATATACCGGTACATTAGAAGGTTTGAGTGTTGATACATGTGTAGATGACTCAAAGTTTAGCAGCTAAGTTTTTCTAAGAACACACACAATAATTTACAGTAATATCGACAAATTCCTTACATTAGTCATTAACCCTTTCAGTACCGGTGCCGTTCTGTTAACTTTACTCTGGCTTCTATTAGACGATTTGTTTTCAGTTTGAAAAGGGCCTCCAGCAATTAATAGGCTTCGAACGCTGTTATAGTCTGGAGAAAGAAAAACATTGTATTCTTGGACTTCAGTCAGTCAATAGCCTACCCTTACTCCCACTAGGGGTAGGGAGGATCAGCAAGAGACACAAGCAAGGAAAAAGAGGTGACATGAGAAGAACACGTATAACAGTTCGCCCACAAAAAACAAGCACACAAGCATTCACAAGCACATTAAATAATTAACACCCCGTTCTTAAGGGGAGATTTCCACTTGAGGATTTTTTTTCTTTACCCCCTTTCTCCCTCATGTTTAGCCCCATTGCTTTTGATATTATAAAACGTTTGCCCCATTAGTTTGGCGATTTTAAGAACTTTCACCCCATATTAAGACCTTTCGTGCAATTCAGATGTCGATTTTATCCTGGCGAGCGATAGCGAGCCTGTAATTTAAGAGGAACTGGCCTTCGGCCGGGACATTTTTCTACCGAAAAATGTACAAATTTATCTTGAAAGGGACTCAAGGGGGTGTAATTTTAAGCTTGATGGAGGTCTAGGGAACAAACTAAATACCTCCCCTTAACATTAATTATCAAATACAAACCCCAATGTACTTGAATAAACTTATGAAAGCATATGGTCCTCCCGGGATTCGAACTCGGGACACCACACTCAGAACATAAGCACCTAAACCAATGCACCATAGTAATGATAGTAATGGGATAAATTATGTTTTGTTTATGTCAAATTGGTGTTTCAGCGTGGCGGAAAATAAATCCCGAATTATGTGCCATAAAATCCTTCATTTTGGCGAGGTGGATGGATATTTGTGTTAACCCGTTCTGTACCGGTGTCACTTTGTTGACTTCATTCGGCTGACATTAGATGATTGTGTTCAGTTTGAAAATGTAACATGTAAATATAATGTTGAATATGTCAATTACTCTATTGCACTTTTAATTAATATCGGTTTTGCATGTATTATGTATAAATATTATCCTTATATGTGCACCAATTAGTATGTAAAATGTGTATTTTTAGCCCCATCCGGCTGCCAATTTTAGCTAACACACACACACACACACACACACACACACACACACACACACACACACACACACACACACACACACACACACACACATTTAGCTAACACACATACACACACAAGCATTTAGCAACCCTACATTTCCCAAGTATTAGTAACACCTACGGTACCTTTAACGTAGAGAGGGAGTGAAGCCGTAAAAGTGCAGGTGTGTGTGTAGACGCTCCATATATACCTGCCCCTTCACTAGGCCAGGTATAGGGGGAGAGCAGGTGTGTAGAGGAGACACATATATGCACCTACACCTTCAATTAGTCAGGTATATAATGCAGGTGTGTGTGTAGACGCTCCATATATACCTGCCCCTTCACTAGGCCAGGTGTATGGGGAGAGCAGGTGTGTAGAGGAGACACATACACCTTCTATAAGACAGGTGTAGGGAGAGCAGGTGTGTGCGTAGACGCTCCATATATACCTGCCCCTTCACTAGGCCAGGTGTAGGGAGAGAGCAGGTGTGTATAGGAGACACATAGACCTTCTATAAGTCAGATGTGGGTAGCAGGTGTGTGTGTGTAGAGAGCTATTTATACACTTACACCTTCTATAAGACAGGTATATATAATGCAGATGTGTAGAGGCTCGATATACCTGCCCCTTAACTAGGCCAGGTGTAGGGAGAGAGCAGGTGTGTATAGGAGACACATACACCTTCTATAAGACAGGTATATATAATGCAGATGTGTAGAGGCTCGATATACCTGCCCCTTCACTAGACCAGGTGTATGGGGAGAGCAGGTGTGTATAGGAGACACATACACCTTCTATAAGACAGATGTGGGTAGCAGGTGTGTGTGTGTGTAGAGAGCTATTTATACACTTACACCATCTATAATTCAGGTATATATAATGCAGATGTGTAGAGGCTCGATATACCTGCCCCTTCACTAGACCAGGTGTGGTGACCGGGTTTATGTAGAAGAGACACACACACCTTCACTGAATCAGGTATGCAGAGGGCTAATGCATCTGTACTGTTAATTAGCTCAGGTGTGGGCAAAATTGAGTCACCTGTTTCTTGAATTTGCCTAGGTGTTTCGATCAGGTAAACCTTGAATGGATCAGGTTTGTAATTCAGGCATCTACCAGGTGTGTATATCAGTTGTGTAGAGGGTTGATACACCTACACGTTATTCAGGAACAGGTGTGTAGATTAGGTGTATATTGCAGGTATGTAGATCGAGTGCATGTTGCAAGTGATTTAACAGTAGCGTATTCAATTGGACAGGTGCATAATTCAGATATGTAGATCCGATGTGTTGGAAGCTGCTACACCTACACCTTCGCAGAAACAGGTGTATTATATATATATATATATATATATTAATATTTTGCGTCATGCCCCAGCCAGGGTTGGAACCCAGACCAGTAGTGCAGCACTCCAGCACCTAAACCACCTATACTAGACATGTAGAGGCTTAAGGGGAGATCTCCACTTGAGGGATTTTTTTCTTGACCCCTTTCTCCCTCATGTTTAGCCCCATTGTTTTTGATATTATAAAACGTTTGCCCCATTAGTTTAGCGATTTTAAGAACTTTCACCCCATATTAAGACCTTTCATTTCATTCAGGTCTCAATTTCATCCTGGCGAGCGATAGCGAGCCTGTAATTTAAGAGGAACCGGCCTTCGGCCGGGACATTTTTCTATCGAAAAATGTACAAATATATCTTGAAAGGGACTCAAGGGGGTGTAATTTTAAGCTTGATGGAGGTCTAGGGACCAAACTAAATACCTCCCCTTAATACACTCGCACCTTGGCTATAAACAAGTGTGCGGATCAAATGTTTATATAATATATAATTATACAATAATATATATACAATACACTTACACCCATGTTATAAGAGTTAAATGTGTATATCATGTGTTTACAACACTATATAGGCCTACACGTATACCTTTAAGGGGAGGTATTTAGTTTGTTCCCTAGACCTCCATCAAGCTTAAAATTACACCCCCTTGAGTCCCTTTCAAGATAAATTTGTACATTTTTCGGTAGAAAAATGTCCCGGCCGAAGGCCGGTTCCTCTTAAATTACAGGCTCGCTATCGCTCGCCAGGATAAAATCGACACCTGAATTGCACGAAAGGTCTTAATATGGGGTAAAAGTTCTTAAAATCGCTAAACTAATCGGGCAAACGTTTTATAATATCAAAAGCAATGGGGCTAAACATGAGGGAGAAAGGGGTCAAGAAAAAAATCCCTCAAGTGGATATCTCCCCTTAAGGGGGGGTCACCGGCTTTTTTGTTTAATCTTTCTCTCCTTTTCTCTCTTTCCCTGACTTGTATTCATTCGGCCCCATTCAGCCAACTGTTTTAAGACGTTTATCCCCATCCAGGTGTCGATTTTTTCCTGGCGAGCGATAGCGAGCCAGCATTGTATGGAGAAATTCGGCTTCGCCGGAAACAGTTTTCTATCGAAAAATGTACAAATTTAGCTTGCTGTCAAAACAAATATATATATATATATATGCTGGCTCGCTACCGCTCGCCAGAACAAAAATTGACACCCGGATGGGGGTAAACGTCCTAAAACAGAAGGCTGAATGGGGCCGAATGGATACAAGCCAAAGAGAGAGGGAGAGAAAGAGAAAACAAAGCGAGGTGGGCCCCCTTAAAATAACAGGTGTGTAGAGTAACTATGTATAACAGCAGGTGTGTAAAGTTACCACCTGTCATGAACCAGGTGTGTCAGATGTGTAGGGGCTATGTTACAAGCACACCACCACGAAAGCAGGTGTATGTGTATGTCGGTGGTTCGAGTCCGCCTGGGAGTATAGCAACATTTAGTAGCTCACGTGTATTTGTGAGATATACTTGAGTGTGTGTGTGTGTGTGTGTGTGTGTGTGTGTGTGTGTGTGTGTGTGTGTGTGTGTGTGTGTAGGCATGGGTTTCCTACAGGTGAATATTAACCCTTCCAGTACCAGCGACGAGTGTTATATTTAGACGATATTATGCAGCTTAGGAAGGATCTGTGGTAGTTAAGGGGATCTGTGGTATTTAGTTTGTTCCATACGTTTTCATAAAGCTTAAAATTACACCCCCTAGACCCCCTTTCAAGATAAATGTGTACATTTTTCGGTAGAAAAATGTCCCGGCCGGAGGCCGATTGCTCTACAAATACAGGCTCGCTGTCGCTCGCCAGGAAAAAATTGACACCTTAATGGCACGAAAGGTCTTAAAATTGACAGAAATGGGGCAGAATGTCTTAAAATGTCTAAACTACTAGGGCGAACGTCTTAAAATCTCAAAAGCAATGGGGCTAAACATGAGGGAGAAAGGGGTCCAGAAAAAAATCCCTCCAGTGGAAATCTCCCCTTAAAGGAGTTGGTTGAGATAGTTTGAAGCCTTATTATTGCTAGAGGTCCTGCCTAAGTTGAATAAAATGGTCCAATAGTTGTGAGGATATGATGTCTCTGGTACAGGTGTGGTAATCTTGATATACCATTACTTATAATATTCCCAGGTACTTTAGATTAAACACCTGTGATTATGTGTTCTGATAAATGTAAACATTAAACGTTTTCTTTCCGTCCAAAGGTTACTGACAATTTGGGCTTGGTAATTATTTTTGTAATTTTGTATTTTTGCTGATAATTCTGATAAATATTGATGGCCACAGCTCCTACTTGCTTATACACCAAAACTCGAAAGTGGTCAATTGCCGACTTGCGAGCTTCGTTCTATAAGGAAGTTGGAGTTGTAGACAAATATATTTAACATAATTTGCCGCTAAAATACGGTCGTAGTACATTTATAAATACATAAAACCCAATTCAACATACCATTTATCCATCAGAAACGTACATAATTATTGCATTTCTGTTTAATATTGATGTTCACGGCTCCAACTTCCTTATAGCCCAAAATTGTGAAGTGTTCAATTGATAATGTATGTATATCTCACAGTTGTGTTTCATACCTTATCACTTATATTGCTTGTCTTTCCGCAGGACGGACTGGGCGGGACACCTGAAGGTAAGTGTCGGTACTCTCAGTCTTAAGGGGAGATGGGTCGTTTTTCTGGTCTCCCTTCTTGCTTCATATTTTGTATGTGTGTATTATTGTGTTTGTGTACGTGGAGGTCTGTGGGTGTAAATTACTAACTCAGGTACGTGTGTGTGTGTGTGTGTGTGTGTGTGTGTGTGTGTGTGTGTGTGTGTGTGTGTGGTTATGTGTGTGTGTGTGTGTGTGTGTGTGTGTGTGTGTGTGTGTGTGTGTGTGTGTGTGTGTGTAAAAGTTGAGAATGTAAGGGGTTATGTGCGTAAATATTTAACCCTGTAAGTGGTTTGTTTGTGTGTGTGTGTGTTTAAGGGGTTATGTGCGTAAATATTTAACCCTGTAAGTGGTTTGTGTGTGTTTAAGGGGTTATGTGCGTAAATATTTAACTATGTAAGTGTTTTGGTAATCGATAGTGAAGTGTGTGGTTGTAAGCGGTTTGTTTGTGTGTGTTATCATCCTCTTCTCTCTCTCTCTCTCTCTCTCTCTCTCTCTCTCTCTCTCTGTCTCTGTCTCTCTGTCTCTGTTCTCTCTCTCTCTCTCTCTCTCTCTCTCTCTCTCTCTCTCTCTCTCTCTCTCTCTCTCTCTCTCTCTCTCTCTCTCTCTCTCTCTCTCTCTCTCTCTCTCTCTCTCTCTCTCTCTCTCAACCATATTCTGGGATTAGCCTTATTCCAACAATCCAACACAAAGACAAAGGAGGAAGAAGAAGAAGAGCAAGGTGATTTCGGCAGTGTTAACCCTTTCAAGCTCCAATACGCGTTTCCGTTTGGTTTTCTGGCTACTATTAGACGATTTTATTCAGATTAGTAACATTATATTAAAGTCAAAGGGTTAATTGAGATAGTACTTACCCTTTTGCTACCCCAGATCCTTCCTAAGCTGCATAAAATTGTCTAATGATAGCCAAAATAAACTGCTAAAACGCATCAGAGCTTCAAGGGGTTAATCATTCGCGTCTAAACCTCCACATACATGTTTACTTAAATTAATTATTAAATTATGTAGTTCGATTATATTATTGCAATTAATACAAGATATATTAACCCTTTGAAGCTCTGACGCGTTTTAGCAGTTTATTTTGGCCATCATTAGACGATTTTGTGCAGCTTAGGAAGTAGTGTTGGGTATTAGAAGGGTAAACACTATCTCAATCAACCCTTGGACTTCATAACCGTTAATCTGAATCTGAATAATCGCTATATAATAGTAGCCAGAGAACACTTGAAAAAGAGAAAACTCGCGTTATTGGAGCTTGAAAGGGTTAAGAATACTCATAAATTAGAGAGAGCACGAGTCGAATTTGTGCTCATGCGATTGAAAATTTCGCGCTGCAGATCATTTAACTAACGAATGTTGATGTTATGGCCTTACTATAGTGTGTGGTGTGTGTGTGTGTGTGGTGTGTGTGTGTGTGTGTTGTGTGTGTGTGTTCTCCTTGTGGTGTGTGTGTGTGTGTGTGTTGTGTGTGTTTTGTGTGTGTGTGTGTTTGTGTGTGTTGTGTGTGTGTGTGTTGTGTGTTATTGTGTGTGTTGTGTGTGTGTGTAAAAGTGTGAATGTGTTTGTTTGTGTGGTGTTTAAGGGGTTATGTGCGTAAATATATTTGTGTGTGTAAGTGGTTTTTTGTGGGTTGTATGTGGGAATATGTGCTTAATATTTAACTATGTAAGTGTTTTGGTTTAATCGATAGTGAAGTTGTGTGGTGGTAAGCGGTTGTTTGTGTGTGTTATCACTACAAAAGAAAAAGGCAAAGGTACAAGGGAGGTAGCAACACAGGAAATCAGCAACAACAGGTCTAGTGACCCTTCTAGGTTGCTTGTCCTCCAAAACACTGAGGATTCAAGTGTCCAAAACAGTGGTTTAGAGTGGGTAAGGGAACATTGGAAAGGGAACTACTGCCCTGCCACTAACGTGGCAGGACTAGGAAGTTAGTAGGGGAAAATTTGGGTTAGTAACTGAGGGGAGGATAAAGTTATTCATTTACAAACGCAGTCAGTCGCGGGTTTGATGCGAGATATTTGTCTAGGCGGAATTTAAATGAATCAACGGTACTGCAGTCTATTACATCTCAAGGAAGTCCATTGCACAAGTTGACAACTCGACTGAAGAATAAATTCTTAGATTCGTGCGAGTTAAAAGATTTACCAATAATTTTGCAACCGTTTCCCCGCGTGTAATTAGATTGGTCGATAGTGAGAGTACTTACTACAGTTCATATTGTCGATGCCTTTGATGATTTGAATACTTGAATTAAGTCGCCTCTTAATCTGCGCTGGGTTAAAGGAAATAGATTTAATTCTCTAAGACGCTCTTCGTATGGTTTGTTCTTTAGGCTAGGTATCATTTTGGTAACTCTACGTTGAACTCGTTCTAGCTTGTTTATATCTTTTGGTAATAAGGGCACCAGGATTGAACGCAGTATTCCAGAAGAGGGCGGACTAAGGAATTGTAAAGGGTTAGGATAACTTCTTTGGATTTATGCTCAAATGACCTGCCTATAAAGCCAATTATTTTGTTTGCCGTTCTTAACAACTTCTGAACAATTGTTGACTCGGTTTTTAGGTTACTCGATATTGTTACTCCCAGATTCAGTTTCTCTGTTTACATTCTAAGCTGAGTGCCATTCATCGAATAGTTTGCTTTCTCATTTAGGTATCCGAGATGTAGTACTTTACATTTATCCGCATTGAAAACTCATTTGCCAAATTTGGGCCCAACATGACAATTTATCTAGATTGTGTTGCATATCGTCAACTTGTTCTTTTGAGAGTACGCTATTTGCAATTTTTGTGTATCGTCAGCAAATTTTGAGATTGTGCAGGTAGGACCCTCATCTATGTCGTTGATGTAAATTAGAAAGAGAATTGGTCCTAGTACCGATCCCTGGGGTACCCCGCTACTTACATTGGTCCATTTAGATGCCTTACCGTTTATGACTACCCTTTGCTTTCTGTTGCTGAGCCAATTTTCTATCCATTTCAACAAACCGTCTTGTATTCCATGCGCTTTTAGTTTTAGAAGTAAACGTTTGTGGGGAACTTTGTCAAAGGCCTTTTGAAAATCAAGGTATATAATATCTACAGCTTTACTCTCATCGTAGAGGTTGAGGATATCGTGGAAGAAGTCTAAGAGGTTTGTTAAACAGGAACGTTTTTTTTACGAAAGCCGTGTTTGAGTATCTTTAAGTATGTTATTTTCCTCTAAGTGATTTACGAGTCTGTCTCGTATGACCGTTTCTAGCATTTTACATACAACTGAGGTTAAGCTAATTGGACGATAGTTACTGGGTAGGGATTTGCGCCTTTTTGAATATCGGTGTTACGTTGGCTAGCTTCCACTGATCAGGCATAGTTCCAGACTGCAAGGATTTATTGAATAGTAATGTCAGTGGTTTGGAGAGCTCATTCTAGCTTCCTTTAGACTCTAGGCGAGAGTGTATCAGTGGTCCTGGCGTTTCCTCTCTCTCTCTCTCTCTCTCTCTCTCTCTCTCTCTCTCGCTCTCTCTCTCTCTCGTCTCTCTCTTTCTCTCTCTCTCTCTCTATCTCTCTCTCTCTCTCTCTCTCTCTCTCTCTCTCTCCTTCTCTCTCTCTCTCTCTCTCTCTCTCTCTCTCTCTGTCTCTGTCTCTGTCTCGGTCTCGGTCTCTGTCTCTCTCTCTCTCTCTCTCTCTCTCTCTCTCTCTCTCTCTCTCTCTCTCTCTCTCTCTCTCTCTCTCTCTCTCTCTCTGTCTCTCTCTCTCTCTCTCTCAACCATATTCTGGGATTAGCCTTATTCCAACAATCCAACACAAAGACAAAGGAGGAAGAAGAAGAAGAGCAAGGTGATTTCGGCAGTGTTAACCCTTTCAAGCTCCAATACGCGTTTCCGTTTGGTTTTCTGGCTACTATTAGACGATTTTATTCAGATTAGTAACATTATATTAAAGTTAAAGGGTTAATTGAGATAGTCTTTACCCTTTTGATACCCCCAGATCCTTCCTAAGCTGCATAAAATTGTCTAATGATAGCCAAAATAAACTGCTAAAACGCATCAGAGCTTCAAGGGGTTAATCATTCGCGTCTAAACCTCCACATACATGTTTACTTAAATTAATTATTAAATTATGTAGGCGATTACTTATTGCAATTAATACAAGATATATTAACCCTTTGAAGCTCTGACGCGTTTTAGCAGTTTATTTTGGCCATCATTAGACGATTTTGTGCAGCTTAGGAAGTAGTTGTGGGTATTAGAAGGGTAAACACTATCTCAATCAACCCTTTGACTTCCATATACCGTTACTAATCTGAATAAAATCGCCTAATAGTAGCCAGAAACTGAACAGAAACGCGTATTGGAGCTTGAAAGGGTTAAGAATACTCATAAATTAGAGAGAGCACGAGTCGAATTTGTGCTCATGCGATTGAAATTTCGTCGCTGCAGATCATTTAACTAACGAATGTTGATGTTATGGCCTTACTATAGTGTGTGTGTGTGTGTGTGTGTGTGTGTGTGTGTGTTTGTGTGTGTGTGTGTGTGTTGTGTTGTGTGTGTGTGTGTTGCCTGTATGAGTGTGTGGAGGTGAGAGGCAGGTGGCACACAATTTGCAAGCTCAGGAATGATGTAATTCCTCTACTGATGCAATTCGTATATCTTAATGCAATACTCGCGGGACGAGGATTTTATTGGATGGAGGTGGGGTGGTGGGATAGGAAAGTAAATTAGGGAAGTAGAGTAGGGAAAGTTAGCGAGGAAAGTAGAGTAGGGAAAGTAAGGGAGGAACGTAAGAAAGAAAGAAAGAAAGATGAGAAAAGAAGAAGAACAGATGATAAACTAAAAGAAGAGGGGAGAAGAGAGAGAGCGAGAGGAGAGGAGAGGAGAGGAAAGGAGAAGAAGATAAGAAACGGAGGAGAGGAGAGAGAGAGAGAGAGAGAGAGAGAGAGAGAGAGAGAGAGAGAGAGAGAGAGAGTAGAGGTGCAGAGAGGAGAGTGTGGCAACAATAGCGACCTTTGACTGAAGTGCTGAGAGCAAGGGGGGGGGGGGGGGGTCGAGGTCCTGGTGAGAGCTGCAGTCAGCACATAAATACTGTGTGAGAGACTTACAGAGATTTACATAGATACACTGGCCACACAGACCTTACGATCCAAACGAGGTGGTCAGGACTTAATTCTAGTAGAGACAGCATATCCGATAGAAAAGAAAAATTAAAGGCAAGGATAGAAAAGAAGAAGGCTCTCTCCCCACCCTCCGTTCCCTCCAGCAATGGCCGTACATGAAAAAGTTGGAAGTGATTAACCTTGCTGGGCTTCGAAATCCCCAGAAGAGAGAGAGAGTGTTACATAGATACACAGACTGCACAGACCTTGCGTCTTCTACTAGGCAGTCCGGACTTAATGCTAACATAGACTTTGCTATAAAATGGAAGGTATGGATAGCAAAGCAGAAGGCTCTCTCCCCACCCACCAGGAGGAGGTTATACAAAGGAATACAAAGGAGAACAAACTGCAACAGACCTATTGGTCCTTACGGGGCAGTTTGGATATCTAAAACTATTAATCTATAGACTACGAGGTAGAGAAAAGGATAGCAAAGAAGAAGGAGGAGGAGGAGGAGGAGGAGGAGGAGGAGGAGGAGGAGGAGGAGGAGAAGGAGGAGGAGGAGGAGGAGAAATGAGAACAAATATAATAGAAAGGTGACGAGAGAGAGAGAACCGAGGTCGATTTTGGAGTGAGGTGATTAGCCAACAGGTACACACACACTTATATACACACACACACACACCATACATACACACACCATACATACACACATCACACACCAAACACACACACACACACACACACACACACACACACACACACACACACACACACACACACACACACACACACACACACACACCGTCATAAACCCCCTCTCCTCCCTCACCCATCCCCCCCATCCTCCCACCCTCATTGCCATTTAAATAATAGACTTGGCGGCGTTCCAATGTTTGAATGTTGAATTAAAGATAGGATGGTATATTGATGCCCCGCTGTGGTGATGAAGGCTCATCAACATTGTAGGTCATCTATAACAACGGATGAAGGTATAACAATGAACACGTGATAGAGTCCACCTGGCCAGGCTGAGATGCGGACACCATGAAAAAGGGGATGGAGACTCCGTTGTCGACAGGATTAACACAGCACCCCATACCATTAAACACATCATAGAAGGACACACCACTTACAAACAAACACAATCTACACTCAATGAGACCACACGATCGTGGCCATGGCCTTTCTCAGGGACTCGGGGCTGTTCGGCCAGGCAGCTTAGGGAACAACAACAACAACAACAACACGTGATAGACAGTTTAGTAATCTAGGCTACATAATATGAAGATCAGGTCATTTAAAACAGCTGGCATATCATAGCTAGTTTTCTAGGCTACATAATATCAAGATCAAGTAAGGCAAATCATAGACACCCCCCATAAAAAAGGGGTAAGTGACAGATTATTTACATACATACATACATACAAACATACATACACACATACAGTTCCATAGGTGACACATAAGAGCAGGTATGGAATAAAGCTGACATATGATAGGCAGTTCTATAAGTTACATTTAACATCAGGTCAGGAATAAACACTACTTTGTGGTTGCCAGTTCCATAGGTCACACATAAGAGCAGGTATGGAATAAAGCTGACATATTATGATAGGCAGTTCTATAAGTTACATTTAACATCAGGTCAGGAATAAACACTAATTTGTGGTTGCCAGTTCCATAGGTCACACGTAAAAGGTATAGCACTAACCTAACCTAAAGCCGGTGTCACGAGCGCTTTTTCGAGCAATTTTTATGGGCAATTATGGTCTGGATGCTTCAAAAATTACACTTTATCAGAATTCAGCCGCCTAACATATCATACCTTCAGCTTAGTTGTCGATACCGGTGCGAAAATGTCCCGAAATAATACCAGAACAAACTTGTTCATGGAAAATTGACGGAAAAAACGCTCGTGTGACAGCGGCTTATCCCAAGGTGGTAAAGAACGGCCCCCTAAACACATACCTTATCCCCCTTTACCCCATAAATCCCTCACCTAATTGGCCCCTAACTAAATATGGGACGCCTCATTAAAGAGCTCCCGTAATTAGAGAGAAAGAGAGATATCATTAAATTCTGAAATATATAAAGAATATATATATATATATATATATATATATATATATATATCTATATATATATAGGCCTATATATATATATATTTTTTTTTTCTTTTTTTTCAATAATTCGCACGGGTCGGAGTCTTTAATTTTGCATGGGGTGTAATGTGGTGTTGGATTACGATAATGTGTGTGTGTGTGGGTGTGTGTGTAATCCTAGGGGAGAGAGAGAAAGAGAGAGAGATTGATTGATTTACATAGATACACTGACCACACAGACCTTACAATCCTAGGAGAGAGAGAGAGAGAGAGAGTACGCCTATTCTCGTATTTATGTGCAAAAATATAATGCATTAATGTTTGAAGCCGCGCCATACCCCCTCGCTCAGCTTTATCCTAATTAGCAATAGTAGCCTGGGTTTTATGGGGGGATGGGCTGGTTTTTCTGGCCCTCTTCTCCCTCGTATTTAGCCCCATTGGTTTTTAGATTTTAAGACGTTCGGGCCATTAGTTTGTCGATTTTAGGACTTTCCGCCCCATTTATTTTTCCATATTAAGAACTTTCGTGCCATTTAGGTTACGATTTTTTCCTGGCGAGCGTTACCGAGCCTAATTATAGTGAACAGACAATAACATCTTGCAATGTCTGTCTTCAAAACTGTCTTCGTGGTGCGATGCATAAGGTGTTGATTTTCGGTGTGAGCATCCTGGATTCGAATCCACGGACTGCCACATGTGTTTGTAAATTTCATTAATCGATTTTAGGAGTATAGTTGGTTGTTGGAAGGAACATAATAATAGTATTATAGTGAACAGACAATAACATCTTGCAATAGTATTATAGTGAACAGACAATAACATCTTGCAATAGTGTTATAATGAACAGACAATAACATCTTGCAATAGTGTTATAATGAACAGACAATAACATCTTGCAATAGTGTTATAGTGAACAGACAATAACATCTTGCAATAGTGTTATAATGAACAGACAATAACATCTTGCAATAGTGTTATAGTGAACAGACAATAACATCTTGCAATAGTGTTATAATGAACAGACAATAACATCTTGCACTGTATTATAGTGAAAAGACAATAACATCTTGCAATAGTGTTATAATGAACAGACAATAACATCTTGCC
>CM064523.1:29168496-29205996 GCA_032716605.1 Paralithodes platypus
TTAAGGGGAGATCTCCACTTGAGGGATTTTTTTCTTGACCCCTTTCTCCCTCATGTTTAGCCCCATTGATTTTGATATTATAAAACGTTTGCCCCATTAGTTTAGCGATTTTAAGAACTTTCACCCCATATTAAGACCTTTCGTGCAATTCAGGTGTCGATTTTATCCTGGCGAGCGATAGCGAGCCTGTAATTTAAGAGGAACCGGCCTTCGGCCGGGAAATTTTTCTACCGAAAAATTTACAAATTTATCTTGAAAGGGACTCAAGGGGGTGTAATTTTAAGCTTGATGGAGGTCTAGGGAACAAACTAAATACCTCCCCTTAATGATATAAATATTAGAACGATTACTCTACTCGTCTTTGATTTATAGAGGTTAGTTAATATATGTTTTGGCCTAGCTATAATATATGTTTTGGCCTAGCTATAATATATGTTTTGGCCTACCTATAATATATGTTTTGGGCTACCTATAATATATGTTTTGGCCTAGCTATAATATATGTTTTGGCCTACCTATAATATATGTTTTGGCCTAGCTATAATATATGTTTTGGGCTACATATATATATGTTTTGGCCTAGCTATAATATATGTTTTGGCCTACCTATAATATATGTTTTGGCCTACCTATAATATATGTTTTGGCCTAGCTATAATATATGTTTTGGGCTACCTATAATATATGTTTTGGCCTAGCTATAATATATGTTTTGGCCTACCTATAATATATGTTTTGGCCTACCTATAATATATGTTTTGGCCTAGCTATAATAAATTAACTATAGTACTTTCATCAGCTCTTGCCTAGCAATTTAAGGGGAGGTATTTAGTTTGTTCCCTAGACCTCCATCAAGCTTAAAATTACACCCCCTTGAGTCCCTTTCAAGATAAATTTGTACATTTTTCGGTAGAAAAATTTCCCGGCCGAAGGCCGGTTCCTCTTAAATTACAGGCTCGCTATCGCTCGCCTGGATAAAATCGACACCTAAATTGCACGAAAGGTCTTAAAATTGACGGAAATGGGGCGAAAGTTCTTAAAATCGCCAAACTAATGGGGCGACTGTCTTAAAATCTCAAAAGCAATGGGGCTAAACATGAGTGAGAAAGGGGTCCAGAAAAAAATCCCTCAAGTCGATATCTCCCCTTAAGTGTTCACGAACTGGACAATTATCTGTACCCTGTAAAGATATACGCCCAAGCAACACAATATGACACATTAGACCCAAGTTACACAATACATAATATTATACACACCATAAGAACATAAGAAGATGGGAATCTGCAGAAAGCCGATTGGCCCACACAAGGCAGATCCCTCTCACACCCAACCATATGAGGAGGAGCACTTTATTGACAACGTTTCGCTTCTTCAGGTCACAAAGCATATAATTCTATATTCTATTCTATATACTCAGGCCCAATCCACACTTTTCTATTTTTGTGTCTGTTCTTTTTCCCTCTTGTCCTTGTTTTTTTTTGTTTTTTGTTTTTTTTTTGGGGGGGGATGGGGGGCGACTCAAGACAGAACCAGAATAGGGACAACACAACAGAAACTAATGAACACACAAATTCACACACATCTATAATTAACTATCTTGGTAGCGTAATGCATAAGTGCGCGGAATTTCGATGTGAGTGTCCTGGGTTCGAGTCCTTGGAGTGCCACATGTATTTGTTGATTTCATTAATTGAGTTTGGAGGTGAGGTTGGTTGGTGGAAGAAACATAATAATTAATAGTATGAAAACCAGGGACAGGATTGTGTGGTAACTATGAAAGAGTATAAGAAAATGTGGTCAGGTATGGTTGGGTGGTTGAATGTGGTCAGGTATGGTTGGGTGGTTGAATGTGGTCAGGTATGGTTGGGTGGTTGAATGTGGTCAGGTATGGTTGGGTGGTTGAATGTGGTCAGGTATGGTTGGGTGGTTGAATGTGGTCAGGTATGGTTGGGTGGTTGAATGTGGTCAGGTATGGTTGGGTGGTTGAATGTGGTCAGGTATGGTTGGGTGGTTGAATGTGGTCAGGTATGGTTGGGTGGTTGAATGTGGTCAGGTATGGTTGGGTGGTTGAATGTGGTCAGGTATGGTTGGGTGGTTGAATGTGGTCAGCTATGGTTGGGTGGTTGAATGGTTAGCTGAGGCATCTATTCATTGGTTGGTCACTATTATACAGTGTGTGTGTGTGTGTGTGTGTGTGTGTGTGTGTGTGTGTGTGTGTGTGTGTGTGTGTGTGTATCGTTATCTCTTGAAGGTTCTTGGTTGCTCTCTTTATATGCCTTGATCTCTCTCTCTCTCTCTCTCTCTCTCTCTCTCTCTCTCTCTCTCTCTCTCTCTTAATTTTGACTGTACAGTAGCGCTAATAAATAATGCCTCAGCTCTCATTAAGTTTGGCTCGCTCTGTGCTATATTAATGTCTGTCAGATGTTGAATAAGGTGCTTGTAAATCTCACTAGAAACGAATATATGAAGTTTCAGATATTGCTAATACCAATTATTAATCATAATATATTTGGTACCGAGACATCACTTATTTGGCCGACCGTACAGTTGGCCACATCAGTTCCGTTCCTCTCCGTGATTTTATACATGGAAATATAACGCGCATGATGGAATGGCGAGTGTAGTTTCTTATACAGTGGTCAACTTATTTGATTAGAACACAAGAATATAAGAAAATGGGAGTCCGCAGAAAGCCGATTGGCCAACACAAGGCAGATCCCTCTAACACCCAATCACTTTCACAGTCAACTGATAATTAAAAAAAAAAAATACGCTCGCAGTTCATTCATACTAATTCTACTTTCATGCATAAGATCACGACGAGGAACGGAACATATGTGGCCGACTGTACATAAAGACAATTTCCGGGTGCGTTGTTTGAGGGAGAGGAGGGTATAAAGGTGATATGACCGCAGGGAGGTATATACAGTGTAGCCTATATTGCCTTCACCTTACCCAACCTACCTCCCTCCCTCCCTCTGTGATATTGTACAGTGTGTGTGTGTGTGTGTGTGTGTGTGAGAGAGAGAGAGCTACACGAGTTACATATATACTCTGACCAACTTACTAGAGAGAGAGAGAGTATTGCCCTCCTCTCCTTTCCACTACTTCTACACGGTCTCTTCATCTCTGTTATGGTATGGCCAATATATATTACTAATTTATAACAGACCTCCATCAAGCTTAACAAAATAAATAAATAAATAATGTTTTTTTTTTTTTTTTAAATGTGTACATTTTTCGGTTGAAAATAGTTCGGTTCCTCCTAAATTACAGGCTCGCTATTGCTCACTCGGAAAAAACCCCGAGATGGTACAAGTCTTACAATTTACAAAGAAATGGTGCGAAAGGTCTCAACATCGCCATTCTTACATTCTGACAACTAGTGGGGCTAAACACGAATAAGAAGGTAATCCAGAAAATAGCACCTTCACTTTTTGGGCGATTTTTTGCATATATTCATTATTTTTCTAGTTTCCTCCCTAGACCTCCATCACATTTAAAAACAAACAAAAAACATCCATTAGATCCCCCTTCTAGATTAATTTGCAAATTTTTCGGTAGAAATATTTCCCGGCCAAAGGCCGGTTCTTTCAACATTACAGGCTCACTATCGTTCGCCAGGGAAAAAATCGACACCTAAATAGCACGAAAGGTCTAAATATTGACGAAGGAATAGGGCGAAAGGTCTTACAATCGACTAACTAATGGGGCAAACATCTTAACATCTGAAAACTAATGGTGCTAAACATGAGGGAGAAAGTAGTCCAGAAAACCGGCCCATCTAACCTTTCTAACAACTCAGCCACCTACATTCAGCTATCCTTAGTGTATCCGAAGGGGTTGCAGGAAACAGTATTGGTCATCGAAAGTTGCCAATAAAAGTCCTCGTTACGTGGCATTCCTAAACCCATAATATACATTATTTGTATTTAACATGGTGGATGTACATACATAAAAGGAGATGTGTCGGATGGTTGAAAGCCACAGTTCACTGCTCGCGTGTTTGAGGCTAGCAACACGTATTATGAAAAACATGCATCCATCATGGTATTCACTTTCTCTCACTTCACTCACTCAACCCCGTAATTCACCGGAGGATAATAGGGTTTTCACAATACGTAGACGGAGGTCTTAAAAAAAAACAAAAAACAAAAAAATATATATACTGTATATATACAGTATATATATATATATATATATATATATATATATATATATATATATATATATATATATATATATATATATATACCCCTGCCTACCAGTACGTACAGTTGCGAGGCCACCTATTTACCTCTTTACAAACTTCAACATTCGTATGACATAAACCAAAATCAATTTCCTCATCTGTTTTTACTTCTTCATAGTTAATTTCTTCAAAATTCCTTAAAATGACCTTCTTGTCGAGTATGGGTAAACTTAGTTTTAACACTGACATCATCCGTATCTTCTTTTCACACTCATATATTTGGCGTACAGAAATATTGTAATTTCCTCCTGCTAACTGCCGATAGTGACCAAATCTTGCTTCCAAATGGTCTGTTTGAAAATTTCCTGTTAGTATGTAATCCATCTTCAGTTCTGTTATGCAATAATTTGTAATTTCTCCAACAAACACACACACACACATGGACACACGCATTCCTCACCACACACACGCACTACTCACACACATACAGTACAGTACACACACACACACTCACTCTCACTCTGTTTTAACTATCTATAGTATCTATATATTTAACTATGTCTATCTATCAATCTATCTATATATCCTCCTTACAAACTTCAACATTCGTATGACATAAACCAAAATCAATTTCCTCGTCTGTTTTTACTTCTTCATAGTTAATTTCTTCAAAATTCCTTAAAATGACCTCGTCAAGTATGGGTAAGCTTAGTTGTATTATACTTATAAGGTATTTAGAAGGAGGAACTTAGTTGTAATATACTTATAAGGTATTTAGAAGGAGGAACTTAGTTGTATTATACTTATAAGGTATTTAGAAGGAGGAACTTAGTTGTATTATACTTATAAGGTATTTAGAAGGAGGAACTTAGTTGTATTATACTTATAAGGTATTTAGAAGGAGGAACTTAGTTGTATTATACTTATAAGGTATTTAGAAGGAGGAACTTAGTTGTATTATACTTATAAGGTATTTAGAAGGAGAACTTAGTTGTAATATACTTATAAGGTATTTAGAAGGAGGAACTTAGTTGTATTATACTTATAAGGTATTTAGAAGGAGGAACTTAGTTGTAATATACTTATAAGGTATTTAGAAGGAGGAACTTAGTTGTATTATACTTATAAGGTATTTAGAAGGAGGAACTTAGTTGTATTATACTTATAAGGTATTTAGAAGGAGGAACTTAGTTGTATTATACTTATAAGGTATTTAGAAGGAGGAACTTAGTTGTAATATACTTATAAGGTATTTAGAAGGAGGAACTTAGTTGTATTATACTTATAAGGTATTTAGAAGGAGGAACTTAGTTGTATTATACTTATAAGGTATTTAGAAGGAGGAACTTAGTTGTAATATACTTATAAGGTATTTAGAAGGAGGAACTTAGTTGTATTATACTTATAAGGTATTTAGAAGGAGGAACTTAGTTGTATTATACTTATAAGGTATTTAGAAGGAGGAACTTAGTTGTATTATACTTATAAGGTATTTAGAAGGAGGAACTTAGTTGTAATATACTTATAAGGTATTTAGAAGGAGGAACTTAGTTGTATTATACTTATAAGGTATTTAGAAGGAGGAACTTAGTTGTATTATACTTATAAGGTATTTAGAAGGAGGAACTTAGTTGTATTATACTTATAAGGTATTTAGAAGGAGGAACTTAGTTGTAATATACTTATAAGGTATTTAGAAGGAGGAACTTAGTTGTAATATACTTATAAGGTATTTAGAAGGGGAACTAATTTGGAAACAGAGTGCGATTTTCCCCCTACCTCACTCAAATGTATACTGACCTGGGAGGGTAGTGCGAAAAAATGAGCCCTACCTTTGTCTACGTCACCGAATTTAAGGGGAGGTTTTTAGTGTGTTTCCTAAACTTCCATCAAGCTTGAAATTACACCCCCTTGAGTCCCTTTCAAGATAAATTTGTAAATTTTTCGGTAGAAAAATGTCCCGGCCGAAGGCCGGTTCCTCTTAAATTACAGGCTCGCTATCGCTCGCCAGGATAAAATCGACACCTGAATGGCACGAAAGGTCTTAATATGGGGTGAAAGTTGTTAAAATCGCTAAACTAATGGGGCGAACGTTTTATAATATCAAAAGCAATGGGGCTAAACATGAGGGTGAAAGGGGTCAAGAAAAAAATCCCTCAAGTGGAGATCTCCCATTAAAGGTCCCATCCGTGCGGCCTGGTACTCTCGGTGGCCTCGACAGTTGCCCTCATAAGTTCCCTTCATCGTCGTAATCTTGTGTGTGAAAGTAGAATTAGTATGAATGAATTGCCAGTGAGGTTTTCCTTCATCATCAGTTGACTAGCCAGATGAGTTAACCACTGCATACGAAACTACACTTGTAATTCAACCGTGTGCATTATATATTTTCACGTATAAGATAACAGAGAGGAACAGTACTTATTGTATGTGAGATCCCTAACTATTATACCCCATACCCCCGCCTACCAGTACACACCTATTGTAAGGGTATGCCTGGACTTTCCGGGGTGGTGGGCATGGATCATATTAATGCCTGTGATGGCTTAAATGGGTAACAGTTTAGCCTCTTCATAACAATATCTCCACGCCCCTCTGACTCCAACCCTAGGCCTACACCACCCCTTAGGCCAGGTATACTCTAACCATCTTATTCATAGCCTCCGATAGTGCAGTTGGAATGATTGTACATGCTAAGATTGGTATGCAGGATTCGAAACTGCATAATAAATCGTAGGCTTGTGCAGCATTCTTTTATTATTTTTAAACTGTCTTCGTGGTGGAATAGACAACCGAGTGATATAATAGCATCAGGAACGATAAAGAGCTTCAAGACAAAATTAGATAGACTCAGGGACGAGTTAGGATGGGTGTGAAGGGGGTCTGCCTTGTGTGTTGATTATCGGCGTGAGCGTCCTGGGTTCGAATCCCCGGACTGCCACATGTGTTTGTTAATTTCATTAATCGAGTTTAGGAGTAAAGGTGGTTAGTGGAGAGAACATAATAATATTATATTTTTGAGGCGGGTGCTCCCAACCCTATATCGAACGAAGATATAATAATTGAGTGCTACGTTGTGATAACAGACTAATCCCATTCAATTTCAGAAAGATCACTATTTTGTTCTGTCCATTTTGTTTAACCCTTTGAATACCAGCGACGTGTGGTATATCTTATTCTAGCTATATTTGGACGATATTATCCAGCTTAATAAGGATCTGGGGATAGTTAAAAAGGCAGGTTGAGATAGTTTGAAGCCTTATTGTGGCTAGAGGTCCTTCCTAAGCAGAGTAGAACCGTCTAATAGTTGCCAGCATATGATGCAAAAGGACGTCCCTGGTACTGAACGGGTTAAGAAGGTTTAGGGCCTCTCGTACGTAAGGCTAAATAATATGGCCGTAAGACACACATTCGGACCTCACAATCCCTGATATAGTTTACGGGGAGATTTCCACTTGAGGGATTTTTTTCTTTGCCCCTTTCTCCCTCATGTTTAGCCCCATTGCTTTTGAAATTTTAAGACGTTCGCCCCATTAGTTTGGCGATTTTAAGAAGTTGCACCCCATTTAAGTCGCTTTTAAGACCTTTCGTCCCATTTAGGTGTCAATTTTTTCCTGGCGAGCGATAGCGAGCCTGTAATTTAAGAGCAACCGGCCCACGGCCGGGAAATTTTTCTACCAAAAAATGTACAAATTTATCTTGAAAGGGGGTCTAGGGGGGGGGTAATTTTAAGCTTGATGAAAACGTAGGGAACAAACTAAATACCTCCCCTTAATTGAACCTCTGAAACCCAAATATTTGCTACCGTAAGGATTGAAGGGGTGATGGGACGTTTTTCTGGTCCCCCTTCTTCCTCATGCTTAGCCCCTTTAGTTTTCAGATTTTAAGACGTTCGGCCCATTAGTTTGGCGATTTTAATACCTTTCGTCCCATTTCGTTGTAAATCTTAAGACCTTTCGTGCCATTCAGGTGTCGATTTTTTTCCTTGCGAGCGATAGCTAGCCTGTAATTTTAAGAGTAACCGGTAGTAGCGATTTCCACCCTGGCCCATGAGTTAAGGGGAGGTATTTAGTGTGTTCCCTAGACCTCCATCAAGCTTAAAATTACACCCCCTTGAGTCCCTTTCAAGATAAATTTGTACATTTTTCGGTAGAAAAATGTCCCGGCCAAAGGCCGGTTCCTCTTAAATTACAGGCTCGCTATCGCTCGCCAGGATAAAATCGACACCTGAATGGCATGAAAGGTCTTAATATGGGGTGAAACTTCTTAAAATTGCTAAACTAATGGGGCAAACGTTTTATAGTATCAAAAGCAATGGGGCTAAACATGAGGGAGAGAAAGGGGTCAAGAAAAAAATCCCTCAAGTGGAGATCTCCCCTTAAGATCTGAGGGCGGTGTACGCATAAACAGTATATAGGTCTCTGAGCAGAACAATACGGCCGTGAGAAGCCTTATACCTTTCTCATGGTCACTCTATATATATATACCTGTGCTATATACCTCACTCTACCTGCCTCAATACACCTTGATGGGATGGCTACACATTCACCTGACCACTGCCTCAAAAACACCAATATACCACTACTCTTAAACTGTACGGGTATTTTGTAAACCTATTTCCTATTTAGTTTGTAAAGAGATATTCATAATCATTCACGATCACTGCCTCAAAAACACCACAAGTACTCTTACACTGTATAGGTATTCTGTAAGGCTATGTCCTGAAGCTCAATGAGAGCGAAATAACTCGAACAAATGGTTTCAAATTAGACAAATTTAGCTTTGGAAAAAATATATGCAAGCACTGGTTTGGTAACAGAGTTGCAGATATGTGGAATAGACTACCGAGTGATATAATAGACTACCGAGTGATATAATAGACTACCGAGTGATATAATAGACTACCGAGTGATATATAATAGACTACCGAGTGATATAATAGACTACCGAGTGATATAATAGACCTGCCGAGTGATATAATAGACTGCCGAGTGATATAATAGACTACCGAGTGATATAATAGACTACCGAGTGATATAATAGACTACCGAGTGATATAATAGACTGCCGAGTGATATAATAGACTACCGAGTGATATAATAGACTACCGAGTGATATAATAGACTACCGAGTGATATAATAGACTACCGAGTGATATAATAGACTACCGAGTGATATAATAGACTACCGAGTGATATAATAGACTACCGAGTGATATAATAGACTACCGAGTGATATAATAGACTGCCGAGTGATTTAATAGACTGCCGAGTGATATAATAGACTACCGAGTGATATAATAGACTACCGAGTGATATAATAGACTACCGAGTGATATAATAGACTACCGAGTGATATAATAGACTACCGAGTGATATAATAGACTACCGAGTGATATAATAGACTGCCGAGTGATATAATAGACTGCCGAGTGATATAATAGACTACCGAGTGATATAATAGACTACCGAGTGATATAATAGACTACCGAGTGATATAATAGACTACCGAGTGATATAATAGACTACCGAGTGATATAATAGACTACCGAGTGATATAATAGACTACCGAGTGATATAATAGACTACCGAGTGATATAATAGACTGCCGAGTGATATAATAGACTGCCGAGTGATATAATAGACTGCCGAGTGATATAATAGACTACCGAGTGATATAATAGACTACCGAGTGATATAATAGACTACCGAGTGATATAATAGACTACCGAGTGATATAATAGACTACCGAGTGATATAATAGACTACCGAGTGATATAATAGACTACCGAGTGATATAATAGACTGCCGAGTGATATAATAGACTGCCGAGTGATATAATAGACTACCGAGTGATATAATAGACTACCGAGTGATATAATAGACTACTGAGTGATATAATAGACTACCGAGTGATATAATAGACTACCGAGTGATATATAATAGACTACCGAGTGATATAATAGACTGCCGAGTGATATAATAGACTGCCGAGTGATATAATAGACTGCCGAGTGATATAATAGACTACCGAGTGATATAATAGACTACCGAGTGATATAATAGACTACCGAGTGATATAATAGACTACCGAGTGATATAATAGACTACCGAGTGATATAATAGACTACCGAGTGATATAATAGACTACCGAGTGATATAATAGACTACCGAGTGATATAATAGAATACCGAGTGATATAATAGACTACCGAGTGATATAATAGACTACCGAGTGATATAATAGACTACCGAGTGATATAATAGAATACCGAGTGATATAATAGACTACCGAGTGATATAATAGACTACCGAGTGATATAATAGCATCAGGAACGATAAAGAGCGTCAAGACAAAATTAGATAGACTCAGGGACGAGTTAGGCTGGGTGTGAAGGGGGTCTGCCTTGTGTGGGCCAATCGGCTTTCTGCAGACACCCGTTATCTCATGTTCTATGTAATGTTAAAGAGATCACGATAAACATTGGCTTTCTGCAGACACCAGTTATCTCATGTTCTATGTAATGTTAAAGATATCACGATAAACATTCACTGACCATGCAAGTCAACGAATGTGGAGGGAGCTGCACCAAGGAGCGGACCAAGAAAGACGTGGGATCGGACCTTGCGGTATGATCTTTAATCAAAGAACCTAATGGTATTTTTAAGCTGGGCTTATAATTAGGCCTTATAATTAGGGTTGGGTGTGACAGGGATCTGCCTTGTGTAGGCCAATCGGCTTTCTGCAGACTCCCATTTTCTTATGTTCTTACGTTCTAACAAGTGAGGAACTCATAACAGGGCTGCCTGGAACGCAGCCATTAGGACTTGAGACCGGAACCGCACTTCATGTGGAGCACCCGGTCTTTAAATGTGTGTATGTATATGTATGTATGTATGACCGAAGCCGGTGTATCATAATGTCGGCTCTAATAATTGTCCAGACATTCCTGACCGCGATTGTACATATCACTTGTGTTATATATAAACAATAATGGTCAGTAATCCATGTGTTCTCCGATGGAACACATACACTATAACACAGGACCAGAGGTATGTGTTATTATATGTGTCTTTAAGGGCAGGTATTTAGTTTCTTCCCTAGAACTCCATCAAGCTTAAAATTACACCCCCTAGACTCCCTTTCAAGATAAATTTGTACATTTTTCGGTAGAAAAATGTCCCGGCCGAAGGTCGATTCCTCTCAAATTACAGGCTCGCTATCTCTCGCCAGGAAAAAATCGACACCTAAATGGCACGAAAGTTCTTAAAATTGACAGAAATGGGGCGAAAATTCTTAAAATCGCCAAACTAAAGGGGGCGAGCGTCTTAAAATCTAAAAAGCAATGGGGCAATGAGAGAGAAAGGGGTCCAGAAAAAAAAAATCCCTTAAGTGGAAATCTCCCCTTATTAAACAGGAATGCCAAATACAGTATATTATCATGACGGGTAATATGTGTGGGGGGGGGGGGGGATTCAGCACCAAGAAATATGCTCAGGAGTATAATATTATTATAAGCCTGAACACTTAAGGGGAGGTCTTTAGTTTGTTTCCTACTCCTCCAGCAATCTTAAAATTACACCCCCTTGACCCCCTTTCAAGATAAATTTTTACATTTTTCGGCAGAAAAATGTCCCGGCCGAAGGCCGGTTACTCTTAAATTACAGGCTCGCTATCGCTCGCCAGGATAAAATCGACACCTATATGGCACGAAAGGTCTGAAAATTGACAGTATGGGGCGGAAATTCTTAAAATCACCAAACTAATGGGGCAAACGTCTTAAAACCTCAAAAGCAATGGGGCTAGACATGAGGGAGAAAGGGGTCAAGAAAAAAGTCCCTCAAGTGGAAATCTCCCCTTAAAAACCAATATAGAGTCCATATAATTACCTCGTTACAAACATAAATAAACTATGACATCATTTTTCCCTGAGTGTACCTGGCCCAAGGGGTGGTATAGGCCTGGGGTTGGAGTCAGAGGGGCGTGGTGATATTGCTAACTGTTTAAACCATCATAAGTATTAATATGATCCGTGCCCACCACTCCGGAAAGTCCAGGCATACCCTTACACTTGCCCAAATAAGTGATGTCGCGGCACCAAGTATATTTCGATCAATAATTGGTATCAGCATTATCTAAGCATAAATTCATCGTTTCGAGTAAGATATACACACATGTTCCTATCTTTACACACCCTATTCAACATCTGACAGACATTAATACAGCACACAGCGAACAAAACAGAATGACAGCGGAGACATGACTTATTTAGCCAACCGTACCATAGTCATGTACAGTCACGAGCATAAATACTTCGACATCAACCAGATAACGTCAACTTCTTCATCACGAGAGGTTTATACTAAGTTGAATAAAAGCGTCTGACGGCAGCTATACTGAAATAAAGAAATAATTGTGAGTCTGAATAATAATATTAGCAATACCTTTGGAGACGAAGGGGCGAACATTATCAGGTTGGTGTCGCAATATTTATGCTCGTGACTGTACACGTTCCGTTCCTCTCTGAGAGGGGATGGGGGCCGTTTTTCTGGTCCCCCTTCTTCCTCGTGTTTAGCTCCATTAGTTTTCAGATTCGATGACGTTCGGCTCATTAGTTTGTCGATTTTAAGACCTTTCGCCCCATTTCTTTGTCAATAGTAAGACCTTTCGTGCTATTTAGGTGTCGATTTCTTTCCTGGCGAACGATAGTGAGCCTGTAATCTTGGCTTGGAAATTTGTCTACCGAAAATGTACAAATTAATCTAGAAGAGGGATCTAATGGATGTATTTTAAGCTTGGTGGAGGTCTAGGGAGGAAACTGATAACATATTAAAAAGACACAAACATTAGCAAATAAATACGCCCATCTCCCCTTAAGGGGGGTGACCTGCTTGTTGTTATTTCTCTCCTTTTCTCTCTTTCTCTGGCTTGTATCCATTCAGCCCCATTCAGCCAACTATTTTAAGACGTTTATCCCCATCTAGGTGTCGATTTCTTCCTGGCGAGCGATAGCGAGCCAGCATTATATGAAGAAATCCGGCTTCGCCGGAGACATTTTTCTATCGAAAAATGTACAAATTTAGCCTGCTGTCAAACAAAAATAAAAAATATGCTGGCTCGCTACCGCTCACCAGTAAAAAATTGACACCTGGATGGGGATAAACGTCTTAAAACAGTAGGCTGAATGGGGCCTAATGGATACAAGCCAGAGAAAAATAAAAAAAGGACAGAACAAAAACAGGTCACCCCCCTTAAGGGGAGAGGGGTAATTGTTCTGGTCCCCTTTCTCCCTCATGCTTAGCCCCATTAGTTTTAAAATTTTAAAACATTCGGCCCATTAATGTGTTGATTTTTAAGACATTTCGTCCCATTTCTTTATCAATATCAAAACCTTTCGTGCCATTTAGATGTCGATTTTTTTCTTGACGAGTGATAGCTCGAAAAATGTACAAATGTAAACATTTATATATATTATGTAGTAATAATGGTATAATGGTATTTAGAGTGTAGTATCGTCTTTAACAGTTGCATAGGAAGGTGAAGTAACTACGGCACTGCATAGCAAGGAACTATCCTAATTCTTTAAGGGGGGTGACCTGTTTTGGTTCTGTCCTTTTCTATCTTTCTCTGGCTTGTATCCATTTGGCCCCATTCAGCCTACTGTTTTAAGACGTTTATCCCCATCCAGGTGTCAATTTTTTACTGGTGAGCGGTAGCGAGCCAGCATATTTTTTATTTTTGTTTGACAGCAGGCTAAATTTGTACATTTTTCGATAGAAAAATTTCTCCGGCGAAGCCGGATTTCTTCATATAATGCTGGCTCGCTATCGCTCGCCAGGAAGAAATCGACACCTAGATGGGGATAAACGTCTTAAGATAGTTGGCTGAATGGGGCCGAATGGATACAAGCCAGAGAAAGAGAGAAAAGGACAGAAATAACAAGAAGCAGGTCACCGCCCTTAAGTCTTGTGTCCGATAAACTTGTCACATTGGTTAGAGGCATTGGTGTCCTTCATTCTGGTACAGTCGGCCAAATAAATGATGTCGCAGCAACAAGTATATTTCGATCAATAATTGGTATCAGCACCATCTAAGCATTAATTCATCGTTTCGATTGAGATATACAAACATGTTCCTATATTTGCACACCCTATTCAACATCTGACAGACATTAATACAGCACACAGCGAGCATAACGTAATGATGACAGCGGCGACACGACTTATTTGGCCAACTGTACGGTGGCGCTAATAAGCCATGTACCACCTGTCATTATGTTTGGCTTGCTCTGTGCTGTATTAATGTCTGTCAGATGTTGAATAGGGTGGATAAGTATATGAACATGTTGGTATATCGCACTCAAAAAGAAGAAATCATGTGTAAACATTGCTGATACCAATTATTGATCAAAACATAATGGGTGCCGAGACATCACTTATTAGACCGACTGTACTACATATGCTTATTAAAAATGATGTATATTCAAGATACATAATAACGTCAAATTTGGAAGTGGTAAAAATCATATACTATTCCCAGTTCCAAATCATATACTATTCCCAGTTCCAAATAAGTAGGCCAAAATTCTTGAATATTTCCATCTATAACTCCCAAACGACTAGAGTAATTGAGCTAATATTTCTACCATTTGGGAAGGGTCATCCAAGGAATAGGTGTGGACATTTACAGCCCATTTACTCTAGCCATGTTTTGAGTTACAGAGGTTAGGGTTCACAATTTCTGACCTACCTAATTTTGAACAGGGTATAGTTAACCCTTTGAAGCTCTGACGTGTTTTAGAAGTTTATTTTGGCTATCATTAGACGATTTTATGCAGCTTAGGAAGTATCTGTGGGTATTAAAAGGGTAAATACTATCTCAATCAACCCTTTGACTTCCATATACCGTTACTAATCTGAATAAAATCGTCTAATAGTAGCCAGAAACCAAACAGAAACGCGTATTGGAGCTTGAAAGGGTTACGAAGTTTCTTTTTTCATAGGTGGCTGGCTAGAGACACTTGGCATACCTTGTCTTAAGGGGAGATCTCCACTTGAGGGATTTTTTTCTTGACCCCTTTCTCCCTCATGTTTAGCCCCATTGCTTTTGATATTATAAAACGTTTGCCCCATTAGTTTAGCGATTTTAAGAACTTTCACCCCATATTAAGATCTTTCGTGCAATTCAGGTGTCGATTTTATCCTGGCGAGCGATAGCGAGCCTGTAATTTAAGAGGAATCGGCCTTCGGCCGGGACATTTTTCTACCGAAAAATGTACAAATTGATCTTGAAAGGGACTCAAGGGGGTGTAAATTCAAGCTTGATGGAGGTCTAGGGAACAAACTAAACACCTCCCCTTAAAACCAAGTCCCTTGTTTTAAATAATAATTATTTAATATATACCATTATTATATTGTATCTCCATCTATCTTACCTCTCTTTTCCTCTGCCTTCCTCCCTCTCTCCTTCTTCCTTTTCCTCTCCCTCACTCCCTCTCTCTTTCCCTCCCAAAGAGAAGCAAAACATATATCTTCCTCCCTCTCTCCTTCCTTCCTCCCTTTCTACCTTTCTTCTTCTTCTCCCTCCTTCTGTTTTGCTATCCCTCTCTCCTTGTAGTTAGAGCTACAAGGTTTATTCCATCGCTTAGAAGAATGAGCTATGAGGACCGGTTGAGAGCTCTTGATCTCTTTCCGTTGGAGACACGCAGACTACGAGATCAGCTCATTGAAGTATTTAAAATACTTAATGGGTTTGACAGTATGGAGTATAGCAAAACGTTTAGCCTCAATATGAATACAACACGCAACCATGGCTGGAAATTAGAATTGAAAAGGTTCAGCACTAGTATCTGTGGACACTTTTTCACATATAAGATTTGTTCTACCTGGAACAAACTTCCCTACGAAGTTGTAAACAGTTCTTCAGTAGAGCAGTTCAAGAAGAGAGTAGATAGTATTTTGCACACTCTGTAAAGAGTGTAGTGCACAAAACAGTCTCTCTCCTTCCACTTCCATTATCTCCTCGGAATGGACCGCAAGGTCTCCGAGATACTAACTATTCCTTGTAACTCCCTCCCTCCTCTCCCAAACAGTAATACCGTAATCCAGCTTACCTCTTGACTAATCCTCTCCACCGCCCTCCACCCCCCATTGTCCAAGGCGGCGGTATACCCAAGAAGCCCCTCACCCTCCCCCTCATTGTACACACCCCACCCCTAACCTACAGACCCCCCGGTACCCCACAGAGAGTCCGGTGTGGCTGTCAGACCTTGTATCACGGAACACTGGCTGACAAACACACAGCAACAATGACCAACCCGTAAGTCCCGAACGATTACAGAACCCGGCTTTATACTTCGCGAACGATTACAGCACTCGGCTTTATGGGGTCATTTGCACCTATAAGAGGGGGCGAGGGGACGGGTAGCGGTGGTGGGACTATGGAGAGGTGTTAAGGGGGTACTACTCGCTTTTTGGGGTCTAATTATGTATATATTCCTTTATCTTTTAGTTTCCTCGCTAGACCTCCATCAAGCTTAAACAAACACCCCCTAGACCCCCCTTCAAGATAAATTTGTACATTTTTCGATAGAAAAATTTCCCGGCCGAAGGCCGGTTCCTATTAAAATTATAGGCTTGCTATCGCTTGCCAGGAAAAAATCGACACCTAAATGGCACAAAAGATCTTGAAATTTACAACGAAATGGGGCGAAAGGTATTAAAATCGCCTAACTAATGGAAGGAACGTCTTAAAATCTCAAAACTAATATGCTAAACACGAGGGAGAAGGAGGTCCATAAAAAGCGAGTAGTACCCACTTAAGCCGGTATCACACGAGGAGCGCTTTTTCCCGCAACATTTATCCTCCACACTGGTCTGGCAGCTTATGAAGTAAACATTTAATATATTTCTGTTACCTAAATTCATCTATCAATAGTCTAGTTTCCGATACCAGGGCCAACTATTCCCCTAATGTCGCCAGAAAAATGTTGATCATCGAATGTTGACTATAAAAGCTCTCGTGTGATACCGGTATTATTCTGCGGCGTGTGAGGACCATAATGGCTCTCTCCCAACCCGCCACTCCCTCTTCCGAAAGCGGTCTCTGTCATGTCTTTCTATGTCTCTCTCTCTCTCTCTCCCCCCCAGATGGTCTTTTCCTCGTATGGTATATTATTTTTACTGTTAGCTACGGTGAACGGATTCTCAAGTCCAGCGTATTATGATCGGTGTCTTTGAACAGCCTCTCCTCCCAAAATAACAGGACGAACCAACGACTTGAATAACGTCTTCAAATTTATACATAATGTTTATCATTATAATTTTTATTTTTTGTATTAGCATTAGTATTATCATTATTTTTTGTTATTATTATTATTATTATTATTATTGTATTAGTATTATTAGAGGTTCGTCCCCTACGGGGAACCCCTATTGTAATCATTAAACCTGGGATTTCATCCAAATTCTTCTTACGCGCCGGTTTCGACGCAATAACTCAGAACCGCTTTTTGGATCGGGATCAAACTTTCACAAGAGGTGCGTTTTTGTATTGGGCAACTTTTGATATGCTAAACATCCGGCATGGTGGCCAAACAGGTCCGTGGCAGCCGATTTCCCGAAAAACTTGACGCCTAAATTCCGTCTCTCCCACTCACAGGAAATGACTGGGCTTTGGCATACGCACTCCCCTACTAATGCTCCGCAAATTTTATAGAGAAGGTTTTGCTTTTGCACGTGGTTTTTTTCCGGCAATCTTGAAAAAACCTCGAATTCCACTTAAAATTCCACATCTTAAAAACTACGCCGATGATCATGCTTGCGTAGTTGGGTGAGGCTCGCGATTCCGAACGTTTTGATACCAAAAAAATATAAATGGGTGGAATAGTTTGGCCGCAGCATTGAAAACTGTCTATTCTTAAATTACTTTAAAACCGCATTCGCTACCCACACAAAGTTTACCGTCTACAGTCTATAGGCTTCCACGCATCCCCCAGTTTTGCTTAATAACATAATCTCTTTATTATTCAGATCTATAATTTTGTTTTATTTATTTAACTCTCTCAAAACACTTCGAGTCCCTACCAATTGCAGCAATTATTTAGCCAACCCTATACATACCTACCCTACCAAATAATAATGATAAATTCAAATTCTTTTTTGGTGAAGGACAGAGTATTGGCTAAGGTTTTTAACAATTCTTCCCTTTGCCAAATGCTTAGTTTAATAACAATGATATGGACCTTTAAAGTTTTGGCAATTGCCCGTGTGACTCGTATTTTAACCCTCCTAAAGTGTTACCACGAAATACCGCTAGATCCTTTCTCAAAAGTCGCTAGCATGTTGCTACATAGCCAAACAATGTTAGGATAATGCTGCAATTTCTAAAGAGTTTTGGTTTGTTTGTTTTGCAAATTTTACAATGTAGTATGACTAGAATGTCTGAAATTTTCAAATCATCCCTAGTAAATGTCTCTAGATATAAAAGAAATGGCTGCTAGATTGAAGTAAATAGCTCTACATTTAGCGGTAATATGTAGCTTTACAACTGGCAACACTGCAACCACCACCTCCCTCCCACCCTCCCAGTATGTCTCCACAAAATACCGCTAGATCCTTTCTCAAAAGTCGCTAGCATGTTGCTACATAGTCAAACAATGTTAGAATAATGCTGCAATTTCTAAAGAGTTTTGGTTTGTTTGTTTTGCAAATTTTACAATGTAATATGACTAGAATGTCTGAAATTTTTAAATTATCCCTAGTAAATCTCTCTAGATATGAAAAATGGCTACTAAATTGAAGTAAATAGCTCTACATCTAGCGGTAATATGTAGCGATACAACTGGCAACACTGCCTAGCCCTTCCTTCCTACCTCCCTCCTCCCTCATATCTAGCAAATGTATCCACAACCACTCTAGCGAACTTTCGGTATTTAGTTTATTCAGCTTAATACTATTTATCCACATAAAATAGAAACCTATCACGATTGTTGTCTAATACAACCATAGACAATGCTATTACATATTATTTGAACATGATGTCGAATTTAGTAGTTGTGTTTATCTTGAACAGTAATGACAGAACCGAAAGCTTCTCTTGCCGTGTAGTACTCAAAGAAAGCAGGGTTACCCATACCGAACTGTTACCAAGTCAGAGATTCAGAGGTAACTTTCACAATGCATTATAACCCTAGACAGACACCAATATACCACTAAATCATACAAATATCACTACAAAAAAGATAGGAAAATATTATATTAATGTCCTAGGTATTTGAAATTATGCAAATGAGTAAAATCCATTATGATATAATGATAATGGGATTGATTAGTATCTGGCAACAGTGTTGCAATATAATTTTCTAAACGTATGCGAACTTCGGAGTATTTCTCCCATTAATATACACATCTATCACTATTTAAATTTAATACAACCATACACAGTGCTATTACATATTATTTGAACATAATATAGGATGCTCTTTCCTTTAAACCATTTTCTATATCTATTCACGAAAAATATAGGCCTAGCCTAGGCAGCGCTACCGGTAGGTACGAATTTATCAGTTCGAATTTTGATTGAGAGTGGGATTAGGCCTAGGCCTAGCCTAGGGCTTAACATGGGATACTGTTTGGGGGTTGGGCATAGACTCAGGCTGCTTTAGGCCTAATTAGGTAAAAATAGTCAAATCGAGACAATTGCACAGCCAACATAGCCTAGGCCTATTAAGCAAATATTTTACCAATCTACAATAGGCCTAGTCTATTCGCTGTAAGTAGGCAAGAAATCATGACCTAGGCTATAACCTCTGTAACTAAAAAACAACTAGGCCTAGAGTGATCAAGCTAATATGTCTACTATTTGGGAAGAGTCAGTCAAGGAATAGCCTAGATGTGGAAATTTGCAGCCAATTTGCTCTAGCCCTATTTGAGATACAGAGGTTAGAGGTCATTGTTGAGGCCCCCCCCTCATGACATATTGTCATTATCTTATATATTGCCAGCAGGGGGCAAATAACCGAAAAAAATCGCCGTCAAAATAGACACGAACTTAACCACGGCGACACATGTAAACATGGCGGGGGAGGTGTCGGACATTTGCAATAAAGTTCCTGTCTATTTTGAATGCCATTGGATACAATAATATGTTGAGGGAGGCTTTGCCCCCCTCACCCCCCCCCCCCATGACATATTTTCACCATCATATATATTGCCAGCAGGGGGCAAATAACCGAAAAAATTGCCGTCAAAATAGACACCTTTATGAATAGGTTAGCCTTTAGGCTAGGCCTATCGGCAAGAGTTGCGTTGTATAGGCTATCCTAGTGTTTACTAATTTATAGGCTACCCCTTTGAAAGGACATTAGCCGGGTAGGATGTAGTTACCGGGTGTATCGCCAGCCTTGTTTACACTACGCGTATGCGTAGTGGCGTCGGACGCTTGCCATCCTTTTCCTGTCTATTTAGACTGCCTTTGGATACAATAATATGTTGAGGTTGGGCTTTGCCCCCCTTCACCCCCCATGACATATTGTCATCATAATATATATTTCCAGCAGGGGGCAAATAACCAAAATAAATCTCCGTCAAAATAGACGCGAACTTAACAACGGCGATCGACAAATGTAAACATGACGGAGGCGGCGGACGTCTGCAATCATGTTCCCGTCTATTTTGAATGCCAATGGATACAATAATATGTTGAGGGGTGGCTTTGCCACCCCCCATGTCATGTCATCGTCATATTGCCAGCAGGGGGCAAAATAGACAAATACACCAAAAATCGGAGTGTGTGGGCGGCAGCCCCCACCCATAATAGCCTACTATGATAGGTTAGGTTAGGCTAGGCTAATGTCCTTTCAAAGGGGTATAGGCCTAGTAAACACTAGGATAGCCTATACCCGGTCAAAGGTAAGTCCTGCTGTAGTCTCCTTGAATGCTACCTTAAATTGTAATATTAGACTAGGCCTAGCCTATAGATAAAATAGCTTAGCCTACTCATTTATTATAGCCTATAATATAGGCCTAGCCGGGCAGAATGTAGAGTTCGGGCATACCGCCACCAATGTTTACACTACGCAGAGAGGTGACGAAAGCTTGCCATCATGTTCCCGTCCAATTTGAATGGCGTTCGATACAATAATATGTTGAGGGGGGCAAACACCCCCATGACATATTGTCATCATCATATAATTTGCCAGCAGGGGGCAAATAGGCCTAACCAAACTGCGGCGATCGACCATGTAAACATGACGGCGGCGGCGGCGGTGGATGCTTGCGAAGCCTTGCGATCATGTTCCCGTCTATTTTGACTGCCATTGGATACAATAATATGTTGAAGGAAGGGCTTTGCGGCAATTTTTTTGGTTGTTTGCCCCCTACTGGCAATATATATGATGATGATAACATGTCATGGGGGGGTGGGGGGGGGCTTCCAACATATTATTGTATCGAATGGCATTCAAATTAGACGGGAACATTATCCCAAGCGTCCAACGCCGACACCGCCGCGGCTGCTGAAGAACAAGGAAGTTAGCAATAGGTTTCATTGTGAACTGGAGGAAATTAATAGAAATAAGGAAGCTAGGCCTAGCGATGTAAATAGTCAATGGAATTTCCTTAATAATGACAATTATATGTATAGGTATAAAGTAAAAACAATATATTTTACATAATTTATTGCATATCTTACATATTTAAACCCCCAAAATGGCGGCTACCCCCAAAATGGGGATTGGGCCTGAGCATATAGATAGATAGATAGACATATTTAAACAAATATATATTAAAAATAGTTTAACCACACCACTGAGTTCCCCCAAAATACTCTAATAGGGCTGGCCTGAAGAATTAGATCAAGATGGACAACCAATCAACACATGATAGGTAGGGAAGGGCAGGTTAACAACGGCGATCGACAAATGTAAACATGACGACCGTACACTCGGAAACTACATCCATCCCCATTAGCCTAACCTAACAACCTTACCTAACCTATCCTAGTATTATGGGTGGAGGCTGCCGCCCCCTAGACCCAGTACGTTGGATACAAAACTAACCCTCACGTAACACCTAGTATATGTCCCTAGTACCCAGTACGTGGGATACCAAGCTAACCCTCACGTAACACCTAGTATATGTCCCTAGTACCTAGTATTTGGGATACAATACTAACCATTACATAACACCTAGTATATGTCCCTAGTACCCAGTACGTGGGATACAAAACTAACCTTCACCTAGCATATGTCCCTCACTCAGTACACCTTTCACCCTCACTACCGTTCGTGAGTCTTCATACATCTTCATTATCACACGCACCAGCCACTCCTCTACGCCAAATTTTCTCCTAGCCTACTGCACAACTTCTTACTTTCAGTAGAGACGTGATTTTCCGGGCCCGTCGCAAGACCACCGCCTCAACCGAGCCGTCGCAAGATCATCACAGGACAGGAAAAACAACACAGGCTTGCTCCAAGCCAGCGCACATCTTTCAAATATATAGGCTAGGCTATACAACTTCCATTTCATCGGAATAACATTCACCGCCAATTTAATTATCATAAGGATTATATAAATGCAATTCTGATATGAAAAAACAATCGGTAAATAGCATAGCCTAGGCCTAGTCAAAGCTGGGGTTTGTTGTTGTTTCGTGGACAAAATTTAACCAAGCGTACTGTCCCACATTAATTTATTATCAACAATTGGATATACGTTACTGTGGGCTCTTATTACTCTACTTCCTAATAATAGGCAAGTAAATTATAACATAATGTTTGGATAAACAAATATACCGAAATAAATTAGAATGGAGAAACAGTAAGTTGAGTGAGATGTATCAGCTTGCCGTCAACCCAGCTCCGGAGCTCTCTTGCCGTCGCAAGAGAATATTGGTGTCTCTCTTGCTAAAGGTGGGCTTGCGACGGGACCAGAAAAACAGTTTTTCGGGTAGATCTTGCGACGGTGGTCTTGAGAAGGGACCGGAAAAACACCTCTTAGATATCTTTCCTGCAGCTGCCTGACTATGAAGTTATCATACCTTCAAAGACTCTCACACTCCCAGACCTTCATGACTTGGCCAAGCATTTTCAGGCCTCTTATAACAGTTGCAAGGGGAGCCTAACTCTGAAATCACTAGATAGTGCCTCCAGAACCATAAAAAAGAGGAGAGGGCTTAATTAACACACTTCCCTGTTGGACTCCGACGCGAACTGAAAACTCATCACTCAGTACCCTCACGTAACACCTAGTATATGTCCCTAGTACCCCGTACTTTGGATACAAAACTAACCTCCACCTAACATCTAGTATATGTCCCTAGTAACCAGTACATGGGATATAAAGCTAACCCTTACCAAAAATCTAGTACCGTACTGTATAATTATGTCCCTCACTCAGCTGTACACCTTTCACCCTCATTACCGTTCGTGATTCCTCGTACATCTTCATTATCACATGCACCAGCCACTCCTCAACGCCAAGTTTTCTCCTAGCCTACTGCACAACTTCTCTGGCCACCTTATCAAAGGCCTTCTCCCGGTCTGCAAACACAACATCAGATCCCTATCTTTTAAGTACATACAGTATCTTTCCCTTATCATACCTTCTAAGACTCTCTCACAGACCTTCATGACTTAGTCAAGCATTTTCAGGACCCTTATAGCAGTTCCCAGGGGAGCCCAACTCTGAAATCACCAGATAGTGCCTCCAGAACCATAACAAAAAAGAGGAAAGGGCTTCATTAACACAGAGCCCTGGTGGACTCCGACGCGAACTGAAAACTCATCACTCAGTACCGGTACATCTTTCACCCTCACTGCCGTTTGTGAGTCCTCATACATCTTCATTATCACACAATACCTTCATGACTTGGATTGTGCCGTGTCCTAGCATGAAACCAAACTGCATATCGTCAATATCATACCTTCAAAGACTTTCTCACAGACCTTCATGACTTGATCAAGTATTTTCAGGCCCCTATAATTTTCCCTATCCAATGAGTCCCCTTTGCTCGTATACAGTATATAATGTACTTTTGTGCCATTCATCAGAGATTACTTCCTCTCTGATGATGAAGTTAATTAGCTCATTGAACACACCTACTCCTTTCTCACCTGAGGCCTTAATCATCTCAGCTAGAATGCCAGAGCATCCTGCAGCTTTTCTGTCCTTCATTAAGTTATTGCACTGCTTACAAAAGCTGGCACAATCACAGGGAGGGGGGAGTATTGGCTTTTCGTTGCTAAGCTGCTCTATTCCATTCAAATTCCATGTTGAATAATCTTTCGTAGTGTACGGTATTTTCCAAGAATCTATCATTTCTTTGTCAGCGGAAACAATTGTTCAAGTATATATTTTCCCTGTGAAACCAATTTAACTTCATAATGACAATTATATATATAAAGAAAAAACAATATATTTTACATAATTTATTGCATATCTTACATATTTAACGCCTTAAGAGCGGGTGGGTCGGTAACTTCTACCCGCCAAGCGGGTGGTTTTACCCTAAATGGGGTTGTTTCCGTGCTCTTTTTCATGCATAAACAAGACTCAGAGCGTAATACAAGTATCTATCCCTGAAAGGGCGTAAACAGAGCTTTCGAATGACACCAGAACCATCCTTCTATGACCACTGGTTCTCTTGCAACGATCGTGCAACACGAGTGCAAAAACCCTAAAATAAGGTAATTTCCTTACATAATTCCCTGTGTAGCGAGTGAGAGAGGGTGGAGGAGGGTGTAATAAATTTCAGTCGACCCACGGCGGTGGTGGCGAGCGGTCAGGAAGCAATCTCTGCTCCTAGCACCGCTCAGCTCTCTCTCAGAGCACATTACGTGCTCAAAATTGCACTCGACATATGTCGAGGCCCGCATATGGGCACGTTTTCTTTAACTCGACATATGTCGAGCACCGATGATTAAGGGTTAAAAAGATATGTATTAAAATAGTTTAACCACACCACTGAGTTCCCCAAAAAACTCTTATAGGGCTGGCCTGAAGGATTAGATCAAGATGGACAACCAATCAAGATATGATAGGTAGGGAAGGGCAAGAGGTGAACAAATCTAGGAAGGTGAAGATACGCAGACATTTCTCACCATTTCACCAATTCAGCTGCACCAGAGTTGCTCTTATAGGGTAGGGCCGAAGGGTGAGTCAAGAACTGCTACACTGCAGCACCAATTAAGAAGTGATCAAGGGCGAAGAATGAGAAATCAGGTCTAAGGAAGAAATAAATCACACAGAGATACACACATAATACACCACTGAGGGGAATCGAGTCAGCTTGACCGCACCAGCGACCATAGACACAAATAAAGTCAGGAGCCAATAAACTAGCCAGGCCAGGGTGGCATATGATATAGGCCGTCCGGAAGACAACCGAATTAGACAGAATAAGAATAGAAGGGGAAAAAACATACATAAAGGGGCATTCAAATTTCAATGGAAATTCATTATGATAACTGTAATATGTGGGAATAACTTTCACCTTCATATTTCCTCATCTCTTAGCATAAACATGATCAATTAGGGTGCCATTTTCAGTTGTTGGTTGTGTTACATGTTGAGAGTATCCACGCTTTTCCATTAAATTTGCAATAGAAGAGTTAGTTTGGATGTGTTCACAATGCAACTAATTGAGTATTTGTCTAGTTCATTTAGCAAATTACTTAAATTTACTCTAAAATAATTAAGTCCATGTGAAATAGGTCTGTATATAGGGACAGGTTTGTCCTATAGAAAAGTATAGCCAACACTGTTCTCTACCCACTAAAAGCTGAACCAGTGGAAGGTATTACCCGTGTTTGCAAACCTTCCCTCAATTTCAGTCAGGCTATATTTGGATGATAATTTGAACTCAATTTGACCTATCTCAGAATAGTAGTATGGGAATTTAATTTTTTCCTTATTGTGAAGGCAATCATTATTCTATAAAAATACTTACCCTAATAATACATGTACAGTCTACGACAGAACTTGTTGTCATGGCCTGAGGCAATGTGTTAGTTCACTTATCTTTTAATAGATGGCCCTTTAATCGCTTCTAATAAAAGGGGGTGGGGTTAATATAGAGGTTGGAAGGAGGAGGAGTCAAACGTGTGTGTGTGTGTGTGTTCTAGAACAGCACGCAAAATAAGTTTATTTTAACATAACACACAGGCTATATTATTAGATTAGCCCATGCCGGATCACAAATAAGTAACACACATCAGGTGTTGCGTTATTTATGGAATTTAATATACAGACAATCAAGTTTCTATCCTTCGAACTTCCCATTCCCCCCTCTTCCCCTTCTCTCTGCTGCCTTCCCTTATCTCTCCCCTTCTCTCTTTTTATCTCCCCCCTTCTCGCTCCTAACCGAATATATAATTGCCCTCATCATCGTGTTCAAAGCTGTCCATAAAAATGACTGGTGTTTTAATAATACTGTTCTTTTTACCTTTACTGATTCTTAATTATTAACTCGTATGCTATTCTTTACCTTATACAATGTGTTATAGAAAATAAATAGATATGCTCCGTTGCAAAACACTCAAAGTTGCCAACCTTGGCGTCCTGGTTAATGTGAACAGTCGTATAAATATATAAGTAATTGAAACGGGATGTTACAATCCACGCATCAAGACAAGTTAAATCACAGTGTAATCTAGCTTGGACCAAATTATAACCAAATACAATTATATCATAAAGACAAGATAATATCGTCTCAGTTAGAGAAAACACTTTAGATGAGCCAAAACGTGTTTCTTTGTAATAACATTCTTTGTATTAAAACATTTTGTTTTATTAGAGTAAATCTGTTTTTCTTCCATATCACTATTCACAGCACTGTGGTTGACCAATTCATAATCTACCTTAACATGTAATATGACACGCTATGATTATTGCATTATACTTTTCTCAGTGGATTCTTAATTACTAGCTTAATTACTGTGGCTTCCCATTATCAGTAAACAGTTCGGCGCTACCCATTTTAATGATTTACTATAAAGTAAGTCATCGAATTTAACAATTATCGATAATCCAAGCAATCTGGTTATGTTGTTTTAAGGTTGATATAAATTGTTTAGGTTTTTATATTTTTACTTCGAATTGTTTAAATTATCCTCCAAACATAATTTAAAGTATACTATAGCTCTGTGTATGTTACCTTGAATTTAATTTAATATGTATTATTTCGCCATCATTATGTTACGGTGAACATTGAAAACACATACACATTATATAATAATTATATATAAAGGGTTCTTAAATGTAAACATTTACAATTGATATTTATTCAATCAATATGATCTCCACCCACAAGCTGCATCAACTACCACCTGTTTTCTCGTTGGAGCTGATTTAAACATGTTTCAACTTATTAGGGCGGCGATGGATCCCTTCCCCCCCCCTGCCCCACGATCCCACTCCTCCCACCCTTTCCTCTCCTAACCTGGACCACATTCCACTCCATGACATGATGGTCCACAAATTATCTATTGGGTTTATGTCACACACCCTTGTGGACCAGCTAAACCCCGGATGGGGTCAGGTCAGGTGAAGGTATTCAAGGATAAGCCTTTACAACGGCACCTCGTAGCTACTTTCTACTTTTCCTATTTTCTGAAGAGTGTAGAGAGGGGAGAAGGGGTGTTGGAGAGAGACGAAGTTGTTGTAGTGGCTTTGTTATGTGTGTTATTAGTCTGTATACGTCGTAAGGCTCAGGATGGCCATGGCACGCACTGAAGACAGCAGCATTTCCTCAATAATGCTAATACCTTTTCTAGTTTGCCTGGACCAGTGTGTGTGTGTGTGCGTGCGTTTTATGTTATCATGTGTGAGTGATCTGTGCCCATTACGTTGTATGTGATCATGTGTGTGATGTGCGTTTTATGTTTTCGGGTGTGAGTGTGTGCGTGTGTGTTTTGTATCCTGTGTTAGTGTTGGTGGCTTGGTGCTTGCATGTGATGGACAGAGGAGAAAGGTTGAAGCGCCGTCTCTCCAAACATTACAAATTGTGGAGGTCATAAGTATATGTATTATTCAACTTATTCCTTAAGCCAACACAAATAACGTGAATATTAAGTGTTATTGTTACACTTAATATATATACAAACAAATATAGACGTATTCTTCGGGAATCGTAGCTTAAGTAGGAATAGGATAACTAGCGAGGCAGCGAGCAATAGGTGTTGTTCGCTGCCTCGCTAGTTATCCTATTCCTAATCAATATATGTTTGTTATTTTAGTCATCCCTAACATTCATTATATATATATGTAAATTCAAAACAATCGCATAGTATTAATCTGCGTATTTTAGAGGGTATCATTTACGTCCTTGAGAGAGAGAGAGAGAGAGAGAGAGAGAGAGAGAGAGAGAGAGAGAGAGAGAGAGAGAGAGAGAGAGAGAGAGAGAGAGAGAGAGAGAGAGAGAGAGAGAGAGAGAGAGAGAGAGAGAGAGAGAGAGAGAGAGAGAGAGAGAGAGAGAATGGGAAGTGCAAGGATATAAACTTGATTGTCTGTATATTAAATTCCATAAATAACTCAACACCTGATGTGTGTTACTTATTTGTGATCCGGCATGGGCTAATCTCATAAATTATAGCCTGTGTGTTATGTTAAAATAAACTTATTCTGCGTGCTGTTCTAGAACACAAACACACACACGTTTGACTCCTCCTTCCAACCTCTATATTAACCCCGCCCCCTTTTATTAGAAGCGATTAAAGGGCCATCTATTAAAAGATAAGTGAACTAATACATTGCCTCATTCCATGACAGCAGTTCTGTCGTAGACTGTACCAGGTTGTTCTCTATATTTTAAGATTATACTCTTTATAATTATAAAAGGCTTGCATGGCTGCATGATAAATATTTTTCTTTGATTCACTCTTCTTGACTTTTTCTATATTGCAGGCCATGCTTTTGTTCCTCCTAATTCCTTTTCTATTATTTCCACTCCTCAAGTGAGGTACTGTAGAGGTGATTCTCTTGGTCCCATCTGTAGAGGTATTGTAAATGGTGGCCAGACACACCCGTGGCAGTCTTTCACCCCCAACCCATTTTGTCCTATCTAATTTTATGTTGAACTCTATTGTTCTTGATCCCACTATAGGACTTGGTAGCCTATTCCACACATCTACAACTCTGTTACTAAACGAATAGAGGCAGATCCCTTACACACCCAGTTTCTCTCTGTCGCTCGTTTGCTTGCACATCGGTACAAATGAAGCAGATCCCTTACACATGCAACTAAGATGAACTTGGGAATCTGCAGACAAGTGGCCCACAAAAGGCAGATCCCTTTCACATCCAACCCATTTTATCCATATGTCTATCTGATTTTATCTTTAAATTCTGTATTGTTCTTGATCCCGCTATAGCACTAGGTAGCCTATTTCACATATCTACGACTCTGTTACGAGAGAGGCAGATCTATCCCTTACACAGCCAATCTCTCTCTCTCTCTCTTATTTGCACACTGGTACAAATGAGGCAGATCCCTTACACATGCTACCAAGATGAAAATGGGAGTCTGCAGGAGCCGATTGGCCAACACACGGCAGATCCCTTTCACACCCAACCCATCTCGTCCTATCAAATTGTATGTTGAAAATCTATTGTTATTGATCCCACTATAGCACTTGGTAGCCTATTCCACATACTTTCTTACAGTTTCTTACAGTAGATCCTCTGGAAAAAGGCAAACTAGGCCTGTGTATCCAGCTCAGTACCAGTACTTGCACTGCTGCGGTCGTTCACGGTGTTGGCGGCGGCGGTAGCAGACGCAACATTTTTACTATTCTGTATTTTTGTTTTATAATCAAACTTCAAATCTTGTCTTCCCCATGCTTTATCAAGATTACTTTCAAACTCCATTATTGATTCGGAATCGACTACATACTGGGGCAGTGCGTTCCACTCATTTACCACTCTTATCACAAAATGAGTTCTTTGCCTTCTCAAGCCTATTTCTTTCTTTGTAAATTTTCTTAGAGTGTCCTCTCGTTCTTGTTCCCTCCCACATCAAGAAGATACCTTCACACACATCCTCATCGTACTTTTCTGACACTATCTTAAAAGTCTCTATCATATCCTCTCTCTTTCTCCTATATGCCAGTGTCCTCAACCTCTGCTCATAGCCCGCGTTCTTCAACGTTGGTACCAGCTTGCTAGCTCTCCTCTGCACTTTCTCCACTGCTTCTATATCCTTTACCATATATGGAGCCCACACCTGGTTCGCATATTCCAGGTGCGGCCTAACCAGCGCTGTATAGAGATTCCTGAAGATTTCTTCGTCAAGTGACACAAATGTCCTCCTTATCAGCCCTACAATTCTATTGGCTTTGTTTATCTTTTCCTCTAAATGTTCTGAGAAATTTAACTTATTGTCTATCACTACTCCTATATCATTTTCTGCATTCACTTCCTCCATCGCTTCATACATACTGTATCCTACCTTGTCTATCTTGCTTGTCCCAATCCGCATGTACTTGCATTTTTTTGGATGAAAAGGCATTAACCAATGCTCAGACCATCCCTTCATGCCCTCCACATCTCCTTGAAGCAAACCCACATCTTCCTTACTCCTCACTCTTCTATACAGCTTAGTGTCATCCGCATACAGGTATACCTCACTTCCATTAGTTATAACTTCAGGTAAGTCGTTGATAAATATAACGAACAGCAGTGGTCCCAACACAGATCCTACCCCACTTGTAATTTCCCTCCACCCTGAGCCTATTCCATTCACCAAGTACCCTCTGTCTCCGATCTTTCAGGAAGGCTTCTATCCATTTCACACATTTCTCCCCTATATTATAGCTTCTAACTTTCTCTATTAACCTTTTATGTGGGACCTTATCGAAGGCCTTCATAAAATCGCAATATACCACGTCTATTACATGACATCTTCTAGAATTTGCATCCAATCATCTACCACCTTAATTAGCTGTAGTACCGTCGACCTCCCCAGCAAGAATCCGAACTGTCTCCCACTGAAAAGTTGGTTTGACTTCATATGCTCCATTATTCCTTCTCTAATTACCGTTTCCATTAGTTTACACACAACACTTGTCAAACTGACTGGTCTATAATTCCCTGGGTCATTTCTCTTTCCCTTCTTAAATATAGCTGTTATGTTCGCCTCTCTCCAGTCCATCGGGATTTGTCCTGTATTAAACGATACCTCAAATAACATTTTCAATGGCTCTACTAACATCTCACCTCCTTCCTTTATGATTCTTGGGTATCCCATCCAGTCCCGGTGACTTACTTCTGTTAATTTTTTCTATAGCCCTTCTTATTCTAGCATGGGAAAACTCTATTAGTTTTAGTGCCGGTGCCATACAGTATCTATAACTCTTTTACCAAGCGAATAGAGGCAGATCCTTTACACAGCCAATCTCTTTCTCTCTCGTTCTTGTTTGTTTTGCACACTGGTACAAATGAGGCAGATCCCTCACACATGCAACCAAGATGAAAAGGGGAGTCTGCAGAGAGCCAAGTGGCCCACATAAGGCAGATCCCTTTCACACCCAACCCATCTCATAAACGTTACCTGTTATTTACACTACTTACTATACACCCATGTTATTATATACCTGCAACCAAAACACAATTGTAAGAAATAGGAACATAGGAAAATGAGAGTCTGTAGAGAGCCAATTGGCCCACACAAGACAGATCCTTTTCACACCCAACCCATCTCATAACAACTCTCTCTCATTTATCTCTGTCTTCCTTTCATTTATGACATCCTAGTCTCTCTCTCACAAATGAGAACATAAGAAAACCGGAGTCTGCAGAGAGCCGATTGGCCCACACATGTCAGATCCCTTTCACACCCAACCCATCCCACGCTCTCTCTCTCTCTCTCATATTTATCGCTATCTTCCTTACGTTTATGACATCCTATTCTCTCTTGCCATACTCTCTCACCCTCACAAATGAGAACATAAACAAAATAAGAAAACGGGAGTCTGCAGAGAGCCGATTGACCTACACATGGCAGATCCCTTTCACACACAACCCATCTCGTTCTATCTAATTTCAAGTTGAAGCTCTATTGTTCTTGATCCCATTATAGCACTCGGTAGCATATTCCACATATCTACAACTCTGTTACTAAACGAATAGAGGCAGATCCCTTATACAGGCAATCTCTCCCTCTCTCGTTCTTATTTGTTTGCACAATCTGTTCCTTTTGTAGTTTCTCCATGCCCGATAAGTTAAATGATCTTTTGATATCTGTGACACAACTTTTGTATCCAACACAATACCCTGCTTGCAAAACCCCTCGAACCCCGGACAACATTGCTTGCAACTTTAATTAATATTATTATTAGTATTATTATTATTAGTATTATTAGTAGTAGTAGTAGTAGTAGTAGCAGAATAATAGTAATAGTGATTGCCCAACACAGTAATTAAGAATATCTATTAAAACATTATATATATATATATATATATATATATATATATATATATATATATATATATATATATATATATATATATATATATATATATAAGTACTTTCATATATTTAAGTTGATACCTTACATGTGATTAAGGAACTGCCGCCCACTACTTCAAAATTTTGTTTACATAAATAAATTACCCCTGAAACATTGTTTGAAATGTGAAGATGAGAAACCGAATTTATATTTATATTTACAGAGAGAGAGAGAGAGAGAGAGAGAGAGAGAGAGAGAGAGAGAGAGAGAGAGAGAGAGAGAGAGAGAGTTTGTACTACCAGTTATTTGAAATAGTCCAGCGTAATGTATAGTAGGCCACATAAAATTGTACGCACGCCTTTTGTATGCATGGACGGAACATTAGTATGAATTAGATATTGTTTTTGGTTATGAAATTGTTCAATAATATGACCAGTTAACAGTTGTGTAGTACAGTACATTATTTGTGCAAGTCAATCACTAATTCCTTCACATGCTTTCATTACTTTTATTTTATTTTTCCTATGCGAGTGAGGGAGACAAAAGGCAGAGCACGGAGTTTGAAGCAATTTTTTGGGGTTATTGATTGGTATTAAGGAGGGGGGAGTCCTTTTTCTGGCCCCCTTACCCCTCATGTTAAGCCCCATTAGTTTTCAGATTTTATGACGTTTGGCCCATTAGTTTGGCGATTTTAAGACCTTTCACCCCATTTCTTTGTCAATATTAAGACCTTTCATGCCATTTAAGTTCGATTTTTTCCTGTAAATTTGAGAGGAAACGGCCTTCGGCCGGGACATTTTTCTACCATTTTTTTTTTTACAAATTTACCTTGAAGGGGGGGGGGGGGGGGGGCCCCCCCTTTGGATGTTTTTTAAGCTTGATGAAGGCCTAGCGAGGATACTAAGAAAATAAATATTGAATACAAAAAATTACCAAAAATATAAGCCCTTCCCTCCTTAAAAAACGGTGTTAAAAATAATATGAAAAAGATCAAGAACATTTCGTAGCAAGGTCGGTCCTTTGAGATATGTGCCCCATACAATATTATTTTCCTCTCGTTAAACCCCTTCTGTACCGGTGACGTCTTTTGCATTTGATTTCTTCTACATTTAGACAATTTTACGTATCTTAGGAAGGATATATGGTAGCTGAAAGGATTAATTGAGATAGTCTGTAGTTTTTAATTGGCAGACGTCTCTACGAAGCTGAATAAAATCGTCTAGGCCTAATATTAGCCAAAATAGAGTGAACAAGATATAGTCGCTAAAGGGGATAAGCATTAGGCTTATAGTGCAGTTGGGTTCAATACATTATTAGATTGATATCCAGTATTCGATAACATAGATATTAATCGTGGTCATGTACTGAACCTTTAACTGTCTTGATGGTGTAACGGTTAAGGTGTGTAAGTTCCGTATGTGGTATCCTAGGTTCGAATCCTGGGAGAATCACATGCTTTCATTAATTTAACCCTCTCCGACATAAGACGCGATTGCTTTCATTAATTTAACCCTCTCCGACATATGATGCGATTTTGAGCCTATTGGGGATACTTTAAAGCCTTTGTTACCATCAGAGGTATTTAGAAACCTTTAGTTTAGTTACTTCAACCTCTGCAGTTGTCTTTGAGTTAGCTGTGGGCAGAACACTAATTTTGGAGAGGTAATTATAAGAGTGAGAGAACTCTATTTCTTATTGCTAATCTGGCAACTCTGCATCATAAATGCGTGAAAGGGTTAATTTCGGAGTTATTGATGCTTTGAACTATAGTTTCCCTTACAGTTACATTTATACGATTTTGTGGAGTTTACGAAGGATCTGTGGCAGTAAAAAGGATTGAGTGTGTTAGTTCAAAGTTAAAAAGAGGTCACCGGTACTGCATGGTTAATCCCTTCTGTACCGGCGATGTCTTTTTTAATTTTTTTTATAGTTCTATTTAGACGATTTTGTACAGTTTAATGATGTGTGTCAGTAAACAGGGTTCAATGCGATAGTTCGAAGCCTATTAATTGGACAAGGGACTGGAGTTTTCGCAGAGAGGCTCCAGTCCTGACGTTATTCTTGACTTACAGTATGCTGGCTTAATAATCTAATAAGGTTGATAGCCTCTGAAGTCCTATTTTAGCTAACTAACTGTTAATTGCTGGAGGCCACTTTTAAACTGAATAAAATCGTCTAATAGTAGCCAGAATAAAGTTAAAAGGACGTCACCGGTACTGCATATGGCGTGGATCCAAACTTTTGTGACCGACTGTACACAAGGTTGGTAAACAATGGGCAACGTTACCTGAAATTCGACACATAATTTAGAATGTAATTTTGATTTGGTATTTGTGTATCATTTATATTCTTCTTATATTATTATATTATATATTTTATTATTATTATTATTACCATTATTATTATTATTATTATTATTATTATTATTATTATTGTTGTTTTGGTTATTTCTGTAGATAAAAGTCTTAAGCATTGACAGTAGCATTGCTTGATTACCTAACACAGCTGTATATTAGATTGGACATATGATAAACTGTCTTGATAGCGTAATGCATTGTGCGCAGAATTTCGATGTGAGTTTCCTGGGTTCGAGTCCTTGGAGTGCCACATGTATTTGTTGATTTCATTAATTGAGTTTAGATGTGAAGTTGGTTGGTGTAAAACACATAATAATTGTTGTTTTTCCAGGGACCGCTTTGGAACACCATGAGATGAAACCCAAACCGGGGGAAGAGGAGGAAGCAGAAATATGTAATTAGAGGAGAAAATAAAAGGTAAGTTACATATTGAACAGTGTTTTATCTATTATATTGTAAAACTTGCAAAATCAACAAGCCAAACTGGGACGACACAAGATAAATGCAAAATAACTAATGACAATCGCTGTGGAAATAACGCTTAATACAATAACATAATTTCAAGGGTTATCAATGGTACATAATTATAGATTTGTCTCGTCGTTGCAATTCTAACGGTATATGATGTTTTGGATTTAGACCATTTTGTAGGCCCAATAGGCCTATTTTTTATTATGAAAACTTCTAAACACCCATAGACGGGTTATTTATGTATTGATTTTGATACATTTTCTACCATATGTACACTTTCACCCACTGAATCCAATGGCACAAATAACAATAAAATCGGACCATTACTTTAGGATTTAGATTTTGATTCGAACTCCAGAAACGCCCGAAATGAGCACTTTCTCAACTTTAAAAGTCTTCGTTAGCCCAAACTAAAAGTCCAAATTAATTCTACCTGGTGCCATTCGATTTCTCTCGCCCAACACCTTCCATACATGGTCGTAGATTTCGTTTTCAAAAAGCCATTCGCCCAGAATCAAACATTATTTAAACAAAATAAAACACAAATAAATGGGTTTTGTCCAGGCGAAGCCGAGTACCTTGGCAGGTCATGTTCACATTTTGTGTTTCCAAAGGTATATATGGATTCCTCTCGTCGTTGCGATTCCAACGGTATATTTTTTTTTATATATTTTGATAATTTTTAGGGCCAAAAGACCTATTTTTTATGTTGAATGTTTTGTGTTTTCAGGGGTATATATGGATTCCACTCGTCGTTGCAATTCCAACGGCATATTTTTTGTTATTTATTTATTTATACCATTTTTAGTCCCAATAGACCTATTTTTTATTTTGAATTTGTTATGTTCAATATTGTGTTTTCAAGGGTAAATATAGATTCGTCTCGTCGTTGTGATTCCAACGGTATATGAATTTTGGATTTAACTAAATATCCAAATGAATTCTTCCTGGTGCTATTCGATTTCTCTTCCCAATTCCCTCCAAACATGCCGCAGATTCTATTTTCGCCCAGAATCAAACATTATTTAAAAAAGAACACCAGGCGAAGCCGAGTACCTTGGCAGGTCATGTTCGAATTTTGTGTTTTCAAAGGTATATATGGATTCCTCTCGTCGTTGCGATTCCAACGGTATATTTTATATATATTTAGACAATTGTTAGGGCCAAAAGATCTATTTTTTATTTTGAATGTTTTGTGTTTTCAAGGGTAACCTACAGTATATATGGCGAAGCCGAGTACCTTGGCAGGTCATGTTCGAATGTTGTGTTTTCAAAGGTATAGGCCTATATGGATTCCTCTCGTCGTTGCGATTCCAACGGTATATTTTTATATATATTTAGGCAATTGTTAGGGTCAAAAGATTATTTTTTATTTTGAATGTTTGTGTTTTCAAGGGTAGCCTATATATGGATTCCACTCGTTGCGATTCCAACGGTATATATTTTTTATTTACTTAGACCATTTTAAAAACAAACATAAGTGAGGTAGAAAGTGGTATTTGGATTAAAGTGATCGAAATGTGAGAGTATAGAAGTAGAATAGGAGAGAGAGAGAGAGAATTTAATGGTATAGTGAAATTACGGAATACAATACCAAACTAAAATTGCTAACAAGAGAGCTAGGTTAAGTTGATATGAATATATAAAACTAAGTAAGACAAACATAATACTCGTAGTCTAGCGCTATTATATAGATAACAATAACTACAAGAAACAGATAACAAAACTGAAGACAGAGCTAAGATAAGTCAACAAAATGCAAAGCTGGAGACAAAGCTAAGATGAATAATATATGGGGATATAGAAAGTCAAGTATGGTCTAAAAGTATTGTAGTAGAAATAAATAAAAAAACTATACGATCATGGAAGATGTAAAGAAAAGATACAAAGCTGAAGGCAAAGCTAAGATAAATAACTGGAGAAATAGAAAGCTAAGTATGGTATAAAAGTAGTGTAGAGCTAAAAAGAAGCTATACAATTAGGAACGATATAAAAAGACAGATATACAAAGCTGAGTGCAAAGCTAGGTAAATGGAG
>CM064523.1:29210996-29345996 GCA_032716605.1 Paralithodes platypus
GTCCCGAAAGGAGGATGACCAGAGTTAGTAAGATATGAAAGAAGATCAGCAGTAGAGCGACCCTTAAGGAAGCCGGCTCCTTAACCCGTACAGCCCCAGCGACGCGCCTGACGCGTCGGCGATGTATGTAACGCACAGCCCCAGAGACGCGCCTGGCGCGTCACCCTAATTGCGCCGACCGTGAACTCAGGTGTAGCCACTCAAGAGGGCTCAGATTTGTATGGGAACTGTGTACGTATCCCACGCAACCGTGCCGATGGTTGAAAACTCTCAAAGTCCACGTGCGTGCGCGCGAGCGCGCAATAACCTGTTTTTTGGGATAATTGCCTTCAATTTTTTACTCTTGTAAAATCCATTTTCGGGGGGTCTGTAGGACCATTTTTTAAGCTTTTTGAGCTGTTTTTCGTGGTTTTTCCTTCATTCCTAACCCATTCGCTATTGTTTCTGGAATAAAACCTTTTTTTGAAAACCGGCCGGGTTCTGGTGCGCAAACATTACAAAACTAGCCGGGGCTCCACGGGTTAAGGAAGCCATACTGGCGATCTGAGAGCAGATTATGAGAAGAGAAATGCTTAAGAAATTTGGAAGCAAGAATAGTGTCAAAAACTTTAAAAAGACAAGAGATGAGAGCAATTGGAGGGTTGAGAGCGGTCACCCTTCTTTGGGACAGGTTGAATGTGAGCAAACTTCCAGCATGAAGGGAAGAAGTTAGAGGATAGAAAGAGACGAAAGAGTTTGTGAATATTTAACCAAATATGTGTCAGTCATTACCTTTATTATTAAAGAGAAAATTATAAGTATTATTATTTATGCATAAATTTAAAATATTGATTGTCTAATAAGTAATAACAACAGTGGACAGTGTACTAACTTCTTATCTTCTAATTGTTCCTACTGTCCTACTTGCTTCCACTCTAATCTTTAGAAAACACTAATCTCTCCCACCTGTTCTATCCCCCCTTAACTCTTAATTCGTAATTTAAAGTATCACAGCTTAGCTTCACTAAATTGTTTTGTTATTACATTCTATTCTATTCTATCCTATATGCTCAGGCCCAATCCCCACTTTCCCTATTTTTTTATTTTATTTTCCTCTAGGCCTATGCCTATTTTATTATTATTATTTTTTTTTTTTCTTTGGGGTGACCGACTCAAGAAAGAGCAAGAACAGGAAAACACAAAACACAAGAAAAAACAGCGAACAAACACAGACAAAACACAAAATTCACACACATCTAGGTCACCCAGAAGAATACCCAGAGACCAGGGTCACCAAGGTCGCTCCAGCACTCCCCCGGCCCCCGACCACCCGGAGAGGCTCCGATCTCGGCAGGCAGACATGTAGCGGAGCCAAAGCCACAAGCCCGCCCACCACACTTCCAGGCGCACCCTTCATATTAATCGTCTCCCCGGGCCAGGCGCCTGATGGACTATTATCTAGTCCAACTTGCGCCCGACCCCTTCCCCAAAAGGGGTCTATATTACTCTTTTTAGGGGGTAGCGATTGTTTTTTTTGGGGGGGTCTATATACTATATATATTTATCAATTTATTTTAGTTTCATCACTATGCCTCCCTAAAGCTTAAAATTACACCCCCTAGACCCCCTATGAAGATAGATCTGTACATTTTTCAGGAGAAAAATGTTCAGGCCGAAGGCCGGTCCAGGCGCCTGATGGACTATTATCTAGTCCAACTTACGCCCGACCCCTTCCCCCAAAAGGGGTCTATATTACTCTTTTAGGGGGTAGCGATTGTTTTTTTTGGGGGGGTCTATATACTGTATATATTTATCAATTTATTTTAGTTTCATCACTATGCCTCCATAAAGCTTAACATTACACCCCCTAGACCCCCTATGAAGATAGATCTGTACATTTTTCAGGAGAAAAATGTTCAGGCCGAAGGCCGGTACCTTCTAAAATTACTGGCTCGCTTTCGCTCGCCATGAAAACATCGACGCCTAATGGCCAGGAAAACATCGACGCCTAAATGACATTAAAGGTCTTAATACTAACAAAGAAATGAGGCGAAAGGTCTTAAAATTGCCAAACTAGCGGAACGAACGTCTTAAAATCTGAAAACAAATAAGCTAAACATGAGGGAGAAGGGGGTCCATAAAAAGCGACTACCTGCCCCTTTAAGCCTCTTAGGATCCTACTGTATCTCTCTGTACTCCTTAACCCCTTCTGTACCGGCGACGTGTTATCTTTTTAGTCTAGCTATATTTAGACGATATTATGCAGCTTTGGAAGGATCTACAGTAGTTCAAAGGGTTGGTTGAGATAGTTTGAAGCCTTCGTATTGCTAAGGGTCCTTCCTAATCTGAATAACATCGTCTAAGAGTTGTCAACATATAATGAAAAGGATGTCATGAGTTAACCTCTTCTGTACCGGCGACGTCCTTTCAACTTTATTCTGGCTACTGTTAGACGCTTTTATTCAGTTTCTTAAGGGCCTCCAGCAACTAACAGGCTTCGAACTATCTCTCTTAACCCTTTCGACTACCACAGATCCTTCTTAAACTGCACAAAATCGTCTTAATATAGGATAAATATATTTTGTCTACTATTAGACGCTTTTATTAAGTTTCTCCAGCAATTAACAGGCTTCAAACTATATATCTTAACCCTTTCTACTACCACAGATCTTTCTTAAACTGCACAAAATCGTCTTAACCCCTTCTGTACCGCGACGTGTTTTTGCCTTTATTCTGTCCTGGCCGAAGGCCGATTCCTCTTTAAATTACAGGCTCGCTATCGTTCGCCAGGAAAAAATCGACACCTAAATTACACGAAAGGTCTTAAAATTTACAATTTGTTAATTGCTGGAGGCGCTTTGTGAATTGAATATCGTCCAAATATACCTAGAATGTATTAACACGACGTCGCCGGTACATAAAGGGTTAAGGCTATCCTTCAACATCATCGCATCGCATATATATATATATATATATATATATATATATATATATATATATATATATATATATGTATATATATACACACACAGTATATTATGTTCCTTCCAACAACCAACAATACTCCTAAAATCGATTAATGAAATTTTGCAAACACATGTGGCAGTCCGTGTACTCGAACCCAGGATGCTCACACCGAAAATCAACACCTTATACATCGCACCACGAAGACAGTTAAAGGTTGGTGGACACTGCCTACGATTTATTATGCAACTTCGAATCCTGCATATCAATCTAAGCATGTACACACATCCCAACTGCAATTCACGTAGGCTATGCATATGTGAATGGAAAGAGCAATTAATGGGGCCTTAACCACTTAGGGAAGTCCTCTCGATAAATTACTCCTGAACCAATATCAATTATTATGTTCCTTCCAACAACCAACAATACTCCTAAAATCGATTAATGAAATTTTACAAACACATGTGGCAGTCCGTGGACTCGAACCCAGGATGCTCACACCGAAAATCAACACCTTATATGAGAAGAGGTGTAAGCAATAAACTATTGTACTTGTAGGTTATGAAATTGATGAAGTTTGTGAATAATAACCTGATGTGTGTCAGTCATTGCCTTTATCAATAACTAAATTAGACTAGGTACCACATGCTTCTCAATATAACATGTTATAATAAATGTTAAATAGACAGTCATTGCCTTTATCAATAAAAATAAATTAGACTAGATACCACATGCTTCTCAATATAACATGCTATAATAAATGTTAAATAGACAGTCATTGCCTTTATCAATACAAATAAATTAGACTAGGTACCATATGCTTCTCAATATAACATGTTATAATAATGTTAAATAGACTAAGTGGACAGGCTTCTTGCTTCTATCTCTCCCGTACTTAGATTTAACCTACTTTTCTTCTACTCTAGATCTTTAAAACAAAAATCCGTTCAGTACCAGGGGCGTCTTTCTTCATAAATTATTCGGGCTACTATTAGACTATTGAAATCAGCGTAGGAAAGACTTCTAGCAAGGCTTCAAAATATCTCCGCCAACCCTCTAAACCACCACGGATCCTTCCTTAGCTGCATACTATCGTCAAAATAAAGCTAGAATAAAATATAGCACACGTCGCTGGTACTCAAATTACACGAAAGGTCTTAAAATTGACAACGAAATGGGACGAAAGATGCTAAAATCGCCAAACTAATGGGCCAAACGTCTTAAAATCTGAAAACTAATGGGGTTAAGCACGAGGGAGAAGAGGGACCAGAAAACGACTTATCTCCCCTTAACTTAATTTCACCTCTCCTTCATTCCTTCCTTCCTTCTCTCTCTCTCTCTCTCTCTCTCTCTGTCTCTCTCTCTCATCCTTCCTTCCTTCCTTCCTTCCTTCCTTTTATCTCTCATTCCTTCCCCCACCAAATATATCTCCTTTACATTCCTCCCTCCCCTCCCTTCCATTTCCCCCCCTTCCTGTCTTCCTATTATTCTTGTGTTCTTCCCTTCATTCCTCCCTGCTCTTCTTAACCTTGCTCTCCGTATATTTACATTTCCCTTCTCCCCACCTTTATCTACCTTTTTTCTTTCTCATTATTATTATGTTTATTTTTTACACGAACCAACTTCACATCTAAACTCAATTAATGAAATAAACAAATACATGTGGCACTCCGAGGACTCGGACCCAGGATACTCACATCGAAATTCCACGCACTATGCATTACGCTATCAAGACTGTTACTGTTAATCTCACTTGTTTCCTCCTTCCTCCTTTTCCTCACCCCTCCGCCCTCACTCTCCCCCTTCTATTCTTCCGACACCGTTAATCAATTTTCTATCCCTACTAACTTTCTTCTTTCTCGCCTTCCTTTTGTCCCTCCCTCTCCTCTCTCTTGTTCTCTTCTCATTCCTAGGTTCCTGTTATGTCCACCCCTCTGTTCCTCCTTTCCTTCAAGCCTTGCTTCCTTCGTTGCTTCCTTCCTTCAATCTCTGCTTGCGTGTTAGTATATATTCCTCCCTTCCATTGTCCCTCCCTTTTCACTTTTTGGGCGATATTTGCATGTATTCATTATTTTTCTAGTTTCCTCCGTTGACCTCCATCAAATTTAAAAAAAACATCCATTAGATCCCCCTTCTAGATTAATTTGTACATTTTTCGGCCGAAGGCCGGTTCTTCCAACATTACTGGCTCACTATCGTTCGTCAGGGAAAAAATCGACACCTAAATAGCACGAAAGGTCTAAATATTGACGAAGAAATGGGGCGAAAGGTCTTGAAATCGACTAACTAATGGGGCAAACATCTTAAGATCTGAAAACTAATGGGGCTAAACATGAGGGAGAAAGTGGTCCAGAAAACGGGCCCATCCACAACCCTCTAGTAAAGGCCTGCTGGCTGGTCCATGACGTAGTAACCAAAGGGGCTAGGGGTGGCAAGGTTCTGGCTGGCGACCACTGGCAACTCTTCAATCTTTTACTTTTCCCTAATGATATTTGAATTAATTCGATACTTCCGCCAGTCACTGACCATGTTATACTACTCGTACAGCGTGGTCTAAGTCCTTACAACTTTATATTGTTATTATTATAGGTTTGTGATCATAATAATATTTTGCATAGTGTTTTGACTTCTAAATTGTACATGTATCTATCATTAATATTCAATGTATGCATTAGTATTTATATTTTGTGCTTACTAATAATATATGGTAAGCTACTAGGATATTTTTTATATTAATACTGATACTGTTGTTATACTGAAATCTCCAGGTCCAGATGAGGTGTATGCTAGGGTATTAAAAGAATTCAAGGCCGAATTAAGTTACCCATAAACACACCCATTTAATAATTCACTAGCTTTAGGCTTAGTTCCTGATTCATGGAAGCTTGCAAATATAATTCGATATTTAAAAAAGGTGATAAGTCCATAGCATCAAATTACCGTCCTATTAGTCTCGCATCAATTATAAGGAAATTGCTAGAATCAATTATTGCCCGGAAAATTAGAAATCACTTAGACATTTTCAAGTTAATAAAACCCTCTCAACATGGATTCACTCCAGGACGATCCTGCCTAACAAATTTACTCGGTAATATACCGGTAATTTAATTTTTACAATAGTCATGAATGAATGAATGAATGATGGCCATAGATAAGTCGGAGATTAGAGAGTTTTGGATAGAGGAAGAATATGTTGAGGAATGGTTACGAAAATGATGATTATATTGAAAATGACTGATTGACTACATCTGTTGATAGAATACTATACATATATTGATATTGAGAATATATCACAAATACACGTGAGCCACTAAATGTTTCTAATCTCTCAGTAGGGATCGAACCGTCGACCATCAGGACGATAGCCGACGCTTTAATCAACTACACCACGGCAGTCTGCAGTCCTACAGACTGCCGTGGTGTAGTTGATTAAAGCGTCGGCTATCGTCCTGATGGTCGACAGTTCGATCCCCACTGAGAGATTAGAAACATATATTGATATAATTATACAAATGTTTAGAACTTTCTCTTCTTACTTGCAGACTTGGTTTGTGTTATCAATTTATTTTATTTTGCACAATAATTATTTAAAGAGTATTAATTTTGAAGAAGCCCAAATCAACATGTTTTCAACCTTTTCTGTTTCATGACCACTATCATGGAATTCATTAGGAAACAAAGCATCATAATTGGCAAGAGCTTGCATTGTTAACTTCATTGCCAATTTCCACTGATTAAGTTAAGTAGCAAATGCAGGGTACCCTGTTGAGTGAATTTTGTAATGATGATATAATTATACATGATAATGGTTGTTATGTCATTTGGATATATTAAGGATCCTCTACTTATTCCGTAGATATAATCATGATGGTCAGGTATTTCAGTTTCAGTCTCTGTACGCAAACTAATTAACATTTTGCAAGAACTACATTTAGTTTTTTTGGATACTGAATAGCAACAGTAACCTGCTAAGTATGTAATAACTGGAAGTATGTCAGTGCATTGTTCTAGACTGAGGGTTGTGGCCCATCCCCCCTTAATCCTTAATTCCTTTCCCTCCCTCTAGTAACCGCCCTCCCACTAATTCCCCCTCTCCTTTACTCTCTCTCTCTCTCTCTCTCTCTCACTCTCATGCAAGCTTTCCTCTCTCCCCTCTTTCTTTCTTCTAACCTCTTTCTTCCCTCTCTCCTTCCCTCCCTTCTCTTTCCACTATCCCCTCCCTCTCCTTTACCTTCTCTCACTCTCATGCACACTCCTCTCTTTCTTCTAACCTCTGATCCCTACCTCTCATTGCCTCCCTCCCTGCCCTCTCCCACTACTCCTACCCTTCCCTTTACCCCCCTCCCTGCCCTCCCCCACCTCTTCCACTACTCCTACCACTCCCCTTACCCCCTCCCTGCCCTCCCTACCTCGCATTGCTCCCCTCCCTGCTCTCCCCCACCTCTTCCACTACTCCTACCACTCCTCTTACCCCCTCCCTACCTCGCATTGCCCCCCTCCCACACCTCTTCCACTACTCCTACCACTCCCCTTACCCCCCTCCCTGCCCTTTCCCACCCCTTCCACTACTCCTACCTCTCATTGGCCCCCCTCCCTGCCCTCCCCCACCCCTTCCACTACTCCTACCCCTCCCCTTACCCCCCTCCCCGCCCTCTCCCACCCCTCTTCCACTACTCCTACCCCTCCCCGTACCCCCCCTTGCCCCCCCACTTCCGCCCCCCCCCCCCTGTAGCTCTTTCATCACTCGGTATTGAAATCTATGTTCTCAAGGGGACAACTGTTGCATGCACACACACGCACACGTACACATACATACACCTCCCCGTGGCGTAACTGATAGCGCGTCTGGCTCACAACCAGAAGGTCCCGGGTTCGAGACCCGGGTGGGGAGAGACATTTGGGCAAGTCTCCTAACGGTATAGCCTCTGTTCACCTAGCAGTATAAATAGGAACCTGGAATAAGTGGACGAAGTTGTGACGTCCCATCTGGGGTTGGTGATCGGTTACAAGGTGAGATGGGTATCGTACTGGTCAACCTAAGCTACTGGTCAACCTAAGCCTTCGGGTGAGACTGGTACCGTAGTGAGAATGGTACCGTACAGATTAACCCTAAGCCTTCGTTTCCAGATGTCGCCAATTGGCTAAAATACAGACTATACACACATCCACAGCCATTCCAACGATACATAAACACTTAACATGCATTTCACGCAATACATTCCCAGTTAAGGAGGCGAGATAATAATGAGCTTAGCTCGCATTGCGTGGATTCCCCTTGACGAACAAGCAAGTGAATAACAGAATACACACGCGCACACACACACGTACACACACACGTCAGGTCACGGTGGCCGAGCGCGCTTAGTACTCTGTATTGGGAGCGCTAGCTCTGGTGTCGGGGATTCAATCCCACGCGCCGGCAGGGGAAGTTCTCTCAAAAACTTTCCCTGGCCGTGAAGGCAAGATCTGGGCGGATCGTCTCGGGGACCCTGCCCACGTCCTAGTCCCTTGGGAGTATGTAGGCGCTCTCGTTTGCTGCCAGGATCAGTCTGTTGATCCATTAGGATAAGATCTAGGTTAAGTCTGTGTATTTTCAGCCCCATTGGCTGCCGGCTTGAAATAAACCGATTATTATTATTATTATTATTATTATTATTATTATTATTATTATAATACACGAAGGAATACGTACATGCACTCACACATACGAAGACATGCGTACACACACATAATGAATGTATACATACACATACACAACACTCACAGCACACACACACTCACAACCCCCCCCCCCCCCACACACACACATACATACATACATCCATGTACAGTAGCCCAACTAAGGTTTGCGACAAAATTAGGTACGTGACACCTGTCTACTATGGGTTTCAGAGGCCGTGGTACATCGTTTTTCGGGAATAACTTCTTAACAAACAGTTGGATCAGTATGATAATTTGACTCAGGTTTTTTCACACCGTGCCCTAATTTTCGTCAATATAGTGCATTACTAAAAGTGTAGAATTAAGCCACTTGTCCCTGTGTCATGAGGTTAAAGTCACACATTAATGACACAGAAACGAACAAGGCTACCGTGGCTTACCTGTGAGAACCACCAAACCATTATTGCTCCTCCATCAAACACGGTAGTTATCAGCCACCACCCAACCCTACTATCACCTTTAAATTCTAGTTATCTGTCAATATCAAATATAAATATACAATTTTTTTTTTTTTTGTATATTTATATTTGATATTGACAGATAACTAAAATTTAAAGGTGATAATAGGGTTGGGTGGTGGCTGATAACTACCGTGTTTGATGGAGGAGCAATAATGGTTTGGTGGTTCTCACAGGTAAGCCACGGTAGCCTCATCCGTTTCTTCGTCATTAATGTGTGACTTTAACCTCATGACACAGGGATAAGTGGCTTATTTCTACACTTTTGGTAATGCACTATATTGACGAAAATTAGGGCACGGTGTGAACAAAGCTGTGTCAAAATATCATACTGATCCAACTGTGTGTTAATAAGTTATTCCCGAAAAACGATGTAACACGGCCTCTGAAACCCATAGTAGTTTACACTCCCGTCCCCAGCCCGTGTGGTCCTGTCTAGCAGAGACCCGTGGTGTCTAGGCAGCCCCCACCGCCTACACCCCAGGGTCCAGAGAATATAGGGTCAACCCACCGATCAAAGAAAACGCGCTGTCTTTCGTGCATGACGTCATTCTCCCCACAGTGGGGACAGAGGCTAGGGGTCAGTGGGAGTTCGGTCAGTTCATTCACTTTGAGAACTCAATCACGAACATACAGGTGAAACAAAGCGGATGTTTTACTAATTCTAGTTGTGTGTGGTATGATAATGATTTGGAATTATGAATGCTAAGATACCTATCTAGAAATATATAGCATAAAAACAATGATGTTAGTTACTATACAGTTAGCCTAACCCATAAAGTACCGGTGATGTCCTTTTCTTTATAGTGTAGCCACTATTAGACCATTGTATTCAGATTAGGAAGGACCTCTAGCAATAATATGGCTTCCAACTATCTCAACCAACCTTTTTAACTACCGTAGATCCTTCCGAAGCTGCATAATATCGTATTAATATATCCTAGCTAGAATACAATATAACACACGTAGCTGGTACTCAAAGGCTTAACTAACAACATCAGAAGTTGAGACAATTACAATGTGTGTGTGTGTGTGTGTGTGTGTGTGTGTGTGTGTGTGTGTGTGTGTGTGTATTTACCTATTTGCCTATTTGTAGTTTACAGGAATTGAGCAGCGCTCGTGTTGTCCTGTCTTAGTTACTTTATAATCAATCCATTTTACTTAGACAAGTATCGTAATGGATATACCCAGTATTTTGGACTAACATGTGTGTGTGTGTGTGTGTGTGTGTGTGTGTGTGTGTGTGTGTGTGTATTTACCTATTTGTAGTTTACAGGAATTGAGCAGTGTGTATGTGTGTGTGTGTGTGAATTGAATTGAGTTTATTTTGCTCAGACTTTTACAAAAAGTATGGAGCACAGCCCCTTACATGCTACACATGTACAATATGCCTTTGCTAACTAAATTAGCGTACACGTAAATACACTGGTACATCTTAAGCAAACTATATTAAATGTCCTAAGACTTTATCTATCTATACATAGTAAACGTTCTTTTGAGAAGAGGTGACAGATTCCTCATACAATTTAAGTTAGTATTATTCATTAACAGTATATATTTATACTGTGTTGGGTTATGCTTGTAGTAATGAGAAATATATCTATTCCTTAACTGCACAATATCCTCATTTTGACATAATTATAAACAACAAATGATATTCGTCCCGCACCACATTCTCATTACATTTAGTACATACCCTGTCTTCTCTATCAATATTTCTGTGTCTACCAGTATTAACTGGTAATTTATTATTACTTGCTCTCAGTTTACTTATAGCTAGTCTCTCTCCCTTATCCAATTTAACAAGTTAATCCTCCATACTGAAGACAAATGTATAAGTTCTATAGCTACTACAAATGGCCATACTTGACAAATTACTATTCCATTTTGTTATCCGTTGATCTTTAAGCTGTTGTTCTATTGCCAATCTGAACCAGGCTGGGGTTATTACATTGTGTGACAACCAGACTCCAGACATCCCAGTCATTACAAATACTTTTAACATAATTCAACCAAGGTGAAGTATAAACACCAACCTGATCCAAATGTAACAAACACTTGTACATTATATAACTTAACTTACCGTACTTGTTTTACCAGTAATTAATCTCACCCAGTAACCGATCATTGAACACTTAATATTTATGTCTATAGGATATTCACCAAGTTCACCATACAACATGTCATTACTAGTATACTTATGAACATGTAATGTAGAAATTCCCGGCGCGACCGAAGCCACTCCAAGGACCCGTGCCCCCAGGGGGGGGGGGGGGGGCAGGGGATAGTTGTGACGGTTTGGCTCCCGAAACTGCTCCCCGCGGCCGGCATCCGGTTGTCCTCCACTGGTCGATTGATCTTGTCTCCGGCCGTGGAGGGTCGGCAGCCATCCGCGGTTGGCAGCTCCGGGAGGTGGTCCCACGGCGTAGACGCCGCCACATCAGGACCATCAAGACGTCGGCCTGGTTTGTCGACAACCCCGACACAGACAGAGGGCTGGTACTACAAAACCAAACAGATAACCTCATCATCCTTAACGACATCCATCAACATACCCATATTCCTCACCAAGCCCTCTATAACCCATCATCTCCAGACATCACCTTTTGCTCCCCAGAACTCGCCCCCACAACATCCTGGAGGGTGGTCAGAACCTTAGGCTCTGACCACCTCCCGATCATTATCACCACCAAAACCAGACTCACCCCAGCTAGCCACAAACACACATACACCAATTATAAAAGAGCTAACTGGGAAGCATTTACAAATGAGACAGAACAACACTTCACAACTCTAAACAGTACACCCATCACTAACATCAACAATGCTGTACACATACTCAATAAAACTATCCAAAATGCTGACAAGAAACACATTCCAAGAGGTAACAGAAAAAGACACAACCCCAACTTCACACCAGAAATTCAAAACCTCATCAGACAACGCGACACACTGAAACACTCCCCAGCACTCCACACACAAGACATCACACAACAAATTCAAGCACTCAACACCCAAACTAACAACAAAATACAAGAACAACAAAAACTAAATTGGAATAACTTCCTACAAACACTTGATCACAAAACAAACCCCAAAAAACTCTACAAAACACTAAACAGCATCACACTTTCCAACAGCAACACAACACAATCACATGCTGCAATCACAACAACAGACTCTACTCCTTCATGTAAACAACAAGCAAACACTCTCATCAATCACTTCTCACATGTCAGCCACCTAAAACCTCACAAAGACGACCGACGTGTCATCCGACGTAAGAGACAATTCCCCACAGACCCTGACTATACACCCTTCACCAATCACCAGACAAAGCATATCATCAACAATCTCAAGCACTCACCTGCCTGTGGCCTAGACAACATAAGCAACATACACCTCAGACACCTGGGACCACAAGGCATACAAACACTCACTAACATATCAAACTACAGCTATTCACACAACACAATACCAGACATTTGGAAGCATGGTATCATCATCACATTCCCCAAACCCAACAAAGACCCCACGCTACCCTCCTCGCACCGCCCCATCACACTCCTTTGCTCCCCCTCCAAAGTCATGGAACGCCTAGTATTACAACTAATTACACCCGACCTACCCCTAGCTCCAACACAACATGGCTTTAGGCCACTGCACTCCACAAACACTCTTCTCACAGACCTTACACAAAGAGCTTTCGACGGCATCAACTCAGCTAGACCACCACACAGATCACTATTAGCCACACTCGACATTAGTAAAGCCTTCGATGCCATCCCCCGCCACAACCTAACAAACAAAATCTACAACACAAACATGCACAACAACACAAAAAGGTGGCTGGCCAACTTCCTAGCAGGCAGATGTGCACACGTATCTTTTGCCGGTCAGTCATCTAAAATCAGAAACTTTCCAAACGGAGTCCCACAAGGATCCGTCCTATCGCCAGCACTCTTCAATCTGTACATGCACGTTATAACTACACTCAATACTCCCCAAATAAACTTAGCCTCCTATGCAGATGACATAACACTCACATGCACACACCATGACCCAAGAAGAGCAACAGATCTCCTTCAACCCTATCTCAACACACTACATGGCTGGTGCACTACAAACAGACTTAATCTAGCCCCAGCCAAATCCACCGCAACCCTGCTCACAAGCTGGACAGGTGAACACGAATACATCCCTCAACTCACCATAAACAACACACCCCTAACACATACACACACACCCAAAATCCTAGGAGTAACATATGATACTCATATGACATTCAAACAGCACACCACAAACATTAAAAAGAAACTGACACCCAGACTTAACGCCCTCAGGTCACTTGCTCACACAAAATTTGGACACAACAAAGAAACTACCACCACAGTATATAAACAATACATAAGATCAGTAATGGAATACGCAAGCCCAGCCTGGGCTTCTAACCTAGCTGAAACACATCATAAGACCTTACAGAATATTCAAAACAAAGCCCTGAAGATCATTACAGGCTGCACAGCTACTGCACCCACAGATCATCTACATCAAGAAACCAAAATCCTCAAAGTCAAAGACCATCTGGACATGAGAGGCACTCAATTCCTGGCAGCAGCCTCCACGAACCAAGACCACCCACTAAACTACATGGCAACACACCCACAGACACCAAGAAATATCAAAACAACACCCAGCACACGGTATCACACACAATTATTGTCCTCTCTCCCTCCCTGCCCACCCCGAACCAACTTCCAGAAGCACATCCATACTCATATCTCTCGCCAATCCATCCACTCACTCACAGACAACACGCAGCTGCATGCACAACCTCCCGAAATCCATCCTTCCGAATCCTCCCTCCCTCGCGAGGACAGAGTCCACCTGGCCAGGCTAAGATGCGGACACCGTCCAGCTCTCCTGAGCTATCAGAAGAGACTGGATGACTCCGTTGTCGACGCCTGCCCGGAATGTAACACAGCACCCCATACCATTAAACACATCATCGAAGACTGCATTTCACACAACCACTTACGCCAACAACACAACCTACACTCAATGAGAGCTCTGTGGGAAAGCCCGATCGTGGCCATGGCCTTCCTCAGGGACTCGGGGCTGTTCGGCCAGGCAGCTTAGGGAACAACAACAACAACAACAACATGTAATGTATGCTTTAAAAACCTCAAATGAAGCTGTTCTAATTTTCTAATAACATTATGTCCCCATACCTCAGCAGCATACAGTACAACATAACTGGTCTAACCATTGCTTTAAACAATTCCAGCTGTATATCAACTGGTAAATTAAATTTTCTGCATTTACTAATCAATGAATACATAGCCCTTGTAGCTTGCTGTTTTAATTCTAATTCTAATGTGGGTGTGATAATTTGGCAGCTGGTAATATGACAGTAGAAACAATCATCAGCTTAACATGGGCAAGGTAGAATTCGAAAGCGCGCGCGCGCGCGCACACACACACACACACACACACACACACACACACACAGTTTGTAAAATGCAGTGCGTGTGTGTGTGTGTGTGTGTATGACGTTAGGAAAACTATTCTGCTTAACATTAACAAGCTAGAATTAACCCCAACCCACACACACACATGCACACACAGTTTATAAAATGTAGTGCGTGTGTGTGACTGTGTGTATGAGAAAAATATTCAGCTTAACATTGACAAGCTAGAAACTAACCCCAACCCACACACACACATGAGTTTGTAAAATGCATGTGTGTGTGTGTGTGTTAGTGAGTGTGCGTAAGTGTATGTGCGTGCGTGAGTGTGTGTGAGTGAGTGAGTGTGCATAAGTATGTGTGTGTGTCCCTTCTACTTGGCGGAAAATTCATAGGGCTGATTTATCAGCTTAACATTGACAAGCTAGAATTCAACACACACACTCATGGTTTGTAAAATGCAGTCCTTTTGTCATGATACAGGTGAGCAAGATACGCATACACAAACACTCATTCCCACTATCCCATACACACATACACTCAAAGATTTTCACTCAGATCAACACACACACACACATCACCGCTTGTCCACACACACAAACACAAGTCTGTGTGCGTGTCCGTTCCTTCACTAATGACATTATAATATGCCCTTCCTTAGGAATAAGTAGCCCCTAATCAGGTAACAACCACTCCCACTCTCTCTCTCTCTCTCATATGAAGTTAATGTAAGCACTTTCTTGGTGTAGCCTACATGTTATTCATTGGTATGCTCGCTATCATCCATAATATATTACCTCATATTTATGCACATTTAATTGTAAAATATACTAAGCTTGATATATTTTAATGTTTTCCTTTGTACTTTAACATTAAATAAGATTCTATATACACGCATAGTTCAATATATCACAAAAACAAGATGTCTTATATGAGGGGTTCAGGCAGAGCGTGGGGACTGTGACGTCACTCATTCACAGGTACCTGCGCGTGGGTTGACCCTATATTCTTTGGACCCTGGCCTACACTACCACAGCCAGGGCTCACAGTACTCGCACACGTTGGGCGCTACATATGACAATATTGCTATCATTATTTGTTTGTATCATATTAGGAGTCTCAGTCTCTCTCTCTCTCTCTCTCTGAGGTTAATATCAATCGATTTTCACGCTACACTATTTGTAGATTAACACACACACACACACACACACACAAGGCAAAGTTCAGTGTTATAAACCCACATTCTACGCTGGTTTCCCTGATAAAACAATTAGGCGTAAATAATTGTGTTCTTTTATCTAATTAACACTTTAAATAATACAGGTATGTTATAATCTGCATTATCTTGCAGTGATGGGTTATACGAGTAGTTCTATTTGCAACATCTGCATCAGGTAATATTATTAATGATAAGAACGTGTATTAATATACAGCTAAAGTTCTTACTGTTTCTATGAGATACTATTAGAATATAGAACATTATCGTTACAGTATCATGATATTAGAATCTAACTTCGATGAAATTCTGTTTACTATGGAAATATATGGGAGTATAACAACATTATTTAGTTTACCGGGTATATAATTTAAGTTCTAATTTACAGAATCACACACCCACAGTGGTCCATAGCATATTGGTTAGCTCACTTGGTTCACAGCCAAAAGGACACGGGTTCCATTCACAGGCGGGAAAGATTTGTTTTGGCAATTCTTCTTACACAATGCGCCTCTCTTGACCTAGCAGTATAAATAGGCCTCTGGAATAAGAGGCCACTTACGACGTCTTGTTTAGTGTTGGTGGTCTATTACTAGCTGGTACCGTAATGGTTAACCAAACACTCAAAATTCAGATATCGGCAATTGGCTGATTACAGATTACATGCATATCTACAGCCACTCCAACCATGCATTAACACTTCACGCAATATATTCCCAGGTCGAACTTTTTTCGGTAAAAAAAAAATATATATAAAAAAAAAATATACGTGAAGCTGTAATTATTGGAAACTGAGGTGATCAGAAAATCCTCAATACTCTCTTACCCACATCACACCTAGTCATCCATTCAGCAAGGTTGCTGAACGCTGTAGTATGGTTGGGATGAGCGGGAGTGGGGTGTCAGAACGTTTACCGGTGGCAAAAAAGGTGGGAAGAAGGACAAAATTAATGACAGACCAACATAGAAGTGGAGCTAAGCGGAAAACCACGTCATAACAGGACCAAGAAATTAAACAGTAGGCTATATGGATAACCATCCATTCTCCAACGCCGAGGTAGCTAAACAACATTTGCAATTTCAAACTTCTACAGAACCTATACGCAAGAGATTAAAGGAGATGGGATATAAACATAGATCACCAGCTGTCAACCAAAGCTAACCAAGAGGCACAAACAAACTAGGCTTGATTTCGCTCAAACTATTTGTTGACCAGGGCATTGACTATTGGGCATGAGTTGTTTTTCTACTGTCAGAGAGGCTCTATAATAGTACCAGGACGATTAAAATTGTATCACTTAGCCGAGTTGGCGGGGGTTCTTCAAATAAAAATAAAAGTTGCTTCCTTTATATCCGCTCATGGCCGAGTGGTTACGGTGCCTAATGCCCCTTTCCCACTGATGCGACTTCTCACGATTTTCATCGCCGACACCAAAAAATTGGCACATTCGTGACATGACTTAAACCCTCTCATGAAAAATTGTTTGACTCGCAAGGCCTCTCAAGGCCTAGCAAGAGCCCTCGCGGGTCGTCGCAAATGTTCGGACTGTTCTGCCCCTTTCCCACTGATGCGACTTCTCACGATTTTCACCGCCAACACCAATAAATTGGCACATTCGTGACATGTCTTAAACCCTCTCATGAAAAATCCTTTGACTCACAAGACCTCTCACGGCCTCGCAAGGGCCCTCGCGGGTCGTCGCAAATGTTCGGACTGTTCAAAATTTTGGACGAGGACTCACGAGGGTTCGTTGCCCTCGCAAGCATCGTCTAGCATCGCCGAGGGATCTGCGAGGGCTTCTGCGATCATCTGCGACATCGGCGAGACATTGCGGAGGGTTTCGCACAAAAAAACCTTTGCAACGCTGCATGGATGCTCACCGATGCTCTCAGATGCTCTGCTCGCCGATGCTCTCAGATGTTCCGAGAACATCGACGATGCCAAAGAGCACCTTCCGCGAGGTGGGTAAAAAAAAATGATTAGGCCTATAGTGAACCTGTCAATCCTTTTTTCTATACACCTCTCTTGGGGGGTTCACCTGTTTTTTTTTTTTTCTCCCCTTTTCTCTCTTTCTCTGGTTTGTATCCATTCAGCCCCATTCAGCCAACTGTTTTAATACGTTTATCACCATCCAAGTATCGATATCTTCCTGGCAAGCGATAGCGAACCAGCATTATATGGAGAAATCTGGCTTTGCCAAGGCAAAGAGAGAGGGAGAGAAATAGAAAAAAAAACAGGAGAGAGGGAGAGAAAGAAAAAACAAAAAACAGCGAGGTGGGCTCAATGTTTGCGTTAAGGCTTAAACATTGAGCCCACCTCGCCTTTTTTAGTTTTCTCTTTCTCTCCCTCTCTCTTCGTTTTTCTTTTTTGTTTTCTATTTCTCTCCCTCTCTCTTTGCCTTGTATGCGTTCGGCCCCGTTCAGCCTACTGTTTTAAGACGTTTACCCCCATCCAGGTTTCAATATTTTCCTGGTGAGCGGTAGCGAGCCAACATATATATATTTTTGTTTTGAGAGCAAGCTAAATTTGTACATTTTTCGATAGAAAAATTTCTCCGGCAAAGCCGGATTTCTCCATATAATGCTGGTTCGCTATCACTTGCCAGGAAGATATCGATACTTGGATGGGGATGAACGTCTTAAAACAGTAGGCTGAACGGGGCCGAACGGATACAAGGCAAAGAGAGAGGGAGAGAAATAGAAAACAAAACAAAAACGAGGAGAGAGGGAGAGAAAGATAAAACAAAAACAGCGAGGTGGGCTCAATGTTTGCGTTACGGCTTAACTGAGCCCACCTCGCCTTTTTTTGTTTTCTCTTTCTCTCCCTCTCTCTCTGCCTTTTATCCGTTCGGCCCCATTCAGCCTACTGTTTTAAGACGTTTACCCCCATCCAGGTTTCAATATTTTCCTGGTGAGCAGTAGCGAGCCAACATATATTTTTTGTTTTGAGAGCAAGCTAAATTTGTACATTATTTGATAGAAAAATGTCTCCGGCGAAGCCCGACATTGCCAATCTCCGAATTAAGGGGAGATGGGTAATTTTTCTGGTCCCCTTTCTTCCTCATGGTTAACCCCATTAGTTTTCATATTTTATGACGTTCGGCCCATTAGTTTGGCGATTTTAAGACATTTCACCCCATTTCGTTGTCAATATTAAGACTTTCGTGTCATTTAGGCGTCGAGTTTTTCCTGGCTAGCGATAGCGAGCCTGTACTTTTTGAGGAACCGGCCTTCGGCCAGGATATTTTTCTATCGAAAAATTTACAAATTGATCTTGAAGGAGGGTGTTGGGGGGTGCTTTATATGCTTGATGGAGGTCTAGGGATGAAACTAAATAATCTCGCTGAGGTATTCGCCGAACCATCGCTCAATTTTTCGATGACTTCGCATAATGTCGCCGATTACGTCTTACACATCGGCGACATCGTCGCCGAGTGTAAACTTGTCAACGGTTTTTAACGGTCAAAATCGTGAACGTCGCACGCATTCTTGCGAATTTGCCAAAACTACGTCCTCGGCGACGAAAATCGTGAGTTGTCGCATCAGTGGGAAAGGGGCATTCAAAATTTTGGACGAGGACTCACGAGGGTTCGCATTCTTGCGAATTTGCCAAAACTACGTCCTCGGCGACGAAAATCGTGAGTTGTCGCATCAGTGGGAAAGGGGCATTCAAAATTTTGGACGAGGACTCACGAGGGTTCGTTGCCCTCGCAAGCATCGTCTAGCATCGCCGAGGGATCTGCGAGGGCTTCTGCATTCATCTGCGACATCGGCGAGACATCGCGGAGGGTTTCGCACAAAAAATCCTTTGCAACGCTGCATGGATGCTCACCGATGCTCTCAGATGCTCAGCTCGCCGATGCTCTCAGATGTTCCGAGAACATCGACGATGCCAAAGAGCACCTTCCGCCAAAGAGCACCTTCCGCGAGGTGGGGTACATTTTTTTTATTAGGCCTATAGTGAACCTGTCAACCCTTTTTTCTATGCACCTCTTGGGGGGTTCACCTGTTTTTTTTTTCTCTTTCTCTGGTTTGTATCCATTCAGCCCCATTCAGCCAACTAATTTAAGACGTTTATCCCCATCCAAGTATCTTCCTGGCAAGCGATAGCGAACCAGCATTATATGGAGAAATCTGGCTTTGCCGGAGACATTTCTCTATCGAAAAATGTACAAATTTAGCTTGCTCTCAATTTTTTTTTTATATACGTTGGCTCGCTACCGCTCACCAGGAAAATATTGAACCCTGGATGGGGGTAAACGTCTTAAAACAGTAGGCTGAACGGGGCCGAACGGATACAAGGCAAAGAGAGAGGGAGAGAAAAAGGAAAAAAAAACAGAGAAGAGAGGGAGAGAAAGAGAACACAAAAAACAGCGAGGTGGGCTCAATGTTTGCGTTAAGGCTTAAAAATTGAGCCCACCTCGCCTTTTTTAGTTTTCTCTTTCTCTCCCTCTCTCTTCGTTTTTTGTTTGTTTTCTATTTCTCTCCCTCTCTCTTTGCCTTGTATCCGTTCGGCCCCGTTCAGCCTACTGTTTTAAGACGTTTACCCCCATCCAGATGTCAATGTTTTCCTGGAGAGCGGTAGCGAGCCAGCATAAGCTATATATATTTTTGTTTTGAGAGCAAGCTAAATTTGTACATTTTTTGATAGAAAAAATTTCTCCGGCAAAGCCGGATTTCTCCATATAATGCTGGTTCGCTATCGCTTGCCATGAAGATATCGATACTTGGATGGGGATGAACGTCTTAAAACAGTAGGGTGAACGGGGCCGAACGGATACAAGGCAAAGAGAGAGGGAGAGAAATAGTAAAAAAAACGAGGAGAGAGGGAGAGAAAGATAAAACAAAAACAGCGAGGTGGGCTCAATGTTTGCGTTACGGCTTAACTGAGCCCACCTCGCCTTTTTTTGTTTTCTCCCGCTCTCCTCGTTTATTTTGTTTTCTCTTTCTCTCCCTCTCTCTCTGCCTTTTATCCGTTCGGCCCCATTCAGCCTACTGTTTTAAGACGTTTACCCCCATCCAGGTTTCAATATTTTCCTGGTGAGCAGTAGCGAGCCAACATATATTTTTTGTTTTGAGAGCAAGCTAAATTTGTACATTATTTGATAGAAAAATTTCTCCGGCAAAGCCGGATTTCTCCATATAATGCTGGTTCGCTATCACTTGCCAGGAAGATATCGATACTTGGATGGGGATGAACGTCTTAAAACAGTAGGCTGAACGGGGCCGAACGGATACAAGGCAAAGAGAGAGGGAGAGAAATAGAAAACAAAACAAAAACGAGGAGAGAGGGAGAGAAAGATAAAACAAAAACAGCGAGGTGGGCTCAATGTTTGCGTTACGGCTTAACTGAGCCCACCTCGCCTTTTTTTGTTTTCTCTTTCTCTCCCTCTCTCTCTGCCTTTTATCCGTTCGGCCCCATTCAGCCTACTGTTTTAAGACGTTTACCCCCATCCAGGTTTCAATATTTTCCTGGTGAGCAGTAGCGAGCCAACATATATTTTTTGTTTTGAGAGCAAGCTAAATTTGTACATTATTTGATAGAAAATGTCTCCGGCGAAGCCCGACATTGCCAATCTCCGAATTAAGGGGAGATGGGTAATTTTTCTGGTCCCCTTTCTTCCTCATGGTTAACCCCATTAGTTTTCATATTTTATGACGTTCGGCCCATTAGTTTGGCGATTTTAAGACATTTCACCCCATTTCGTTGTCAATATTAAGACTTTCGTGTCATTTAGGCGTCGAGTTTTTCCTGGCTAGCGATAGCGAGCCTGTACTTTTTGAGGAACCGGCCTTCGGCCAGGATATTTTTCTATCGAAAAATTTACAAATTGATCTTGAAGGAGGGTGTTGGGGGGTGCTTTATATGCTTGATGGAGGTCTAGGGATGAAACTAAATAATCTCGCTGAGGTATTCGCCGAACCATCGCTCAATTTTTCGATGACTTCGCATAATGTCGCCGATTACGTCTTACACATCGGCGACATCGTCGCCGAGTGTAAACTTGTCAACGGTTTTTAACGGTCAAAATCGTGAACGTCGCACGCATTCTTGCGAATTTGCCAAAACTACGTCCTCGGCGACGAAAATCGTGAGTTGTCGCATCAGTGGGAAAGGGGCATTCAAAATTTTGGACGAGGACTCACGAGGGTTCGCATTCTTGCGAATTTGCCAAAACTACGTCTTCGGCGACGAAAATCGTGAGTTGTCGCATCAGTGGGAAAGGGGCATTCAAAATTTTGGACGAGGACTCACGAGGGTTCGTTGCCCTCGCAAGCATCGTCTAGCATCGCCGAGGGATCTGCGAGGGCTTCTGCATTCATCTGCGACATCGGCGAGACATCGCGGAGGGTTTCGCACAAAAAATCCTTTGCAACGCTGCATGGATGCTCACCGATGCTCTCAGATGCTCAGCTCGCCGATGCTCTCAGATGTTCCGAGAACATCGACGATGCCAAAGAGCACCTTCCGCGAGGTGGGTACATTTTTTTTTATTAGGCCTATAGTGAACCTGTCAACCCTTTTTTCTATGCACCTCTCGTGGGGGTTCACCTGTTTTTTTTTTTCTCTTTCTCTGGCTTGTATCCATTCAGCCGCATTCAGCCAACTAATTTAAGACGTTTTATCCCCATCCAAGTATCTTCCTGGCAAGCGATAGCGAACCAGCATTATATGGAGAATCTGGCTTTGCCGGAGACATTTCTCTATCGAAAATGTACAAATTGTAGCTTGCTCTCAATTTTTTTTGTTATATACGTTGGGCTCGCTACCGCTCACCAGGAAAAATATTGAACCCTGGATGGGGGTAAACGTCTTAAACAGTAGGCTGAACGGGGCCGAACGGATACAAGGCAAAGAGAGAGGGAGAGAAAAAGGAAAACAAAACAGAGAAGAGAGGGGGGAAAAGAGAACACAAAAACAGCGAGGTGGCTCAATGTTTGCGTTAAGGCTTAAAAATTGAGCCCACCTCCCCTTTTTTTAGTTTTTCTCTTTCTCTCCCTCTCTCTTCGTTTTTGTTTGTTTTTCTAGTTTCTCTCCCTCTCTCTTTGCCTTGTATCCATTCAGCCCCATTCAGCCAACTGTTTTAAGACGTTTATCCCCATCCAAGTATCGATATCTTCCTGGCAAGCGATAGCGAAGCAGCATTATATGGAGAAATCTGGCTTTGCCAAGGCAAAGAGAGAGGGAGAGAAATAGAAAAAAAAACGAGGAGAGGGAGAGAAAGAGAAAACAAAAAACAGCGAGGTGGGCTCAATGTTTGCGTTAAGGCTTAAAAATTGAGCCCACCTCGCCTTTTTTAGTTTTCTCTTTCTCTCCCTCTCTCCTCGTTTTTCTTTTTTGTTTTCTATTTCTCTCCCTCTCTCTTTGCCTTGTATCCGTTCGGCCCCGTTCAGCCTACTGTTTTAAGACGTTTACCCCCATCCAGGTTTCAATATTTTCCTGGTGAGCGGTAGCGAGCCAACATATATATATTTTTGTTTTGAGAGCAAGCTAAATTTGTACATTTTTCGATAGAAAAATTTCTCCGGCAAAGCCGGATTTCTCCATATAATGCTGGTTCGCTATCACTTGCCAGGAAGATATCGATACTTGGATGGGGATGAACGTCTTAAAACAGTAGGCTGAACGGGGCCGAACGGATACAAGGCCAAGAGAGAGGGAGAGAAATAGAAAACAAAACAAAAACGAGGAGAGAGGGAGAGAAAGATAAAACAAAAACAGCGAGGTGGGCTCAATGTTTGCGTTACGGCTTAACTGAGCCCACCTCGCCTTTTTTTGTTTTCTCTTTCTCTCCCTCTCTCTCTGCCTTTTATCCGTTCGGCCCCATTCAGCCTACTGTTTTAAGACGTTTACCCCCATCCAGGTTTCAATATTTTCCTGGTGAGCAGTAGCGAGCCAACATATATTTTTTGTTTTGAGAGCAAGCTAAATTTGTACATTATTTGATAGAAAAATGTCTCCGGCGAAGCCCGACATTGCCAATCTCCGAATTAAGGGGAGATGGGTAATTTTTCTGGTCCCCTTTCTTCCTCATGGTTAACCCCATTAGTTTTCATATTTTATGACGTTCGGCCCATTAGTTTGGCGATTTTAAGACATTTCACCCCATTTCGTTGTCAATATTAAGACTTTCGTGTCATTTAGGCGTCGAGTTTTTCCTGGCTAGCGATAGCGAGCCTGTACTTTTTGAGGAACCGGCCTTCGGCCAGGATATTTTTCTATCGAAAAATTTACAAATTGATCTTGAAGGAGGGTGTTGGGGGGTGCTTTATATGCTTGATGGAGGTCTAGGGATGAAACTAAATAATCTCGCTGAGGTATTCGCCGAACCATCGCTCAATTTTTCGATGACTTCGCATAATGTCGCCGATTACGTCTTACACATCGGCGACATCGTCGCCGAGTGTAAACTTGTCAACGGTTTTACGGTCAAAATCGTGAACGTCGCACACATTCTTGCGAATTTGCCAAAACTACGTCCTCGGCGACGAAAATCGTGAGTTGTCGCATCAGTGGGAAAGGGGCATTCAAAATTTTGGACGAGGACTCACGAGGGTTCGCATTCTTGCGAATTTGCCAAAACTACGTCCTCGGCGACGAAAATCGTGAGTTGTCGCATCAGTGGGAAAGGGGCATTCAAAATTTTGGACGAGGACTCACGAGGGTTCGTTGCCCTCGCAAGCATCGTCTAGCATCGCCGAGGGATCTGCGAGGGCTTCTGCATTCATCTGCGACATCGGCGAGACATCGCGGAGGGTTTCGCACAAAAAATCCTTTGCAACGCTGCATGGATGCTCACCGATGCTCTCAGATGCTCAGCTCGCCGATGCTCTCAGATGTTCCGAGAACATCGACGATGCCAAAGAGCACCTTCCGCCAAAGAGCACCTTCCGCGAGGTGGGGTACATTTTTTTTATTAGGCCTATAATGAACCTGTCAACCCTTTTTTCTATGCACCTCTCTTGGGGGGTTCACCTGTTTTTTTTTTCTCTTTCTCTGGTTTGTATCCATTCAGCCCCATTCAGCCAACTAATTTAAGACGTTTATCCCCATCCAAGTATCTTCCTGGCAAGCGATAGCGAACCAGCATTATATGGAGAAATCTGGCTTTGCCGGAGACATTTCTCTATCGAAAAATGTACAAATTTAGCTTGCTCTCAATTTTTTTTTTTATATACGTTGGCTCGCTACCGCTCACCAGGAAAATATTGAACCCTGGATGGGGGTAAACGTCTTAAAACAGTAGGCTGAACGGGGCCGAACGGATACAAGGCAAAGAGAGAGGGAGAGAAAAAGGAAAAAAAAACAGAGAAGAGAGGGAGAGAAAGAGAACACAAAAAACAGCGAGGTGGGCTCAATGTTTGCGTTAAGGCTTAAAAATTGAGCCCACCTCGCCTTTTTTTAGTTTTCTCTTTCTCTCCCTCTCTCTTCGTTTTTTGTTTGTTTTCTATTTCTCTCCCTCTCTCTTTGCCTTGTATCCGTTCGGCCCCGTTCAGCCTACTGTTTTAAGACGTTTACCCCCATCCAGGTTTCAATATTTTCCTGGTGAGCGGTAGCGAGCCAACTTATATATATTTTTGTTTTGAGAGCAAGCTAAATTTGTACATTTTTCGATAGAAAAATTTCTCCGGCAAAGCCGGATTTCTCCATATAATGCTGGTTCGCTATCGCTTGCCATGAAGATATCGATACTTGGATGGGGATGAACGTCTTAAAACAGTAGGGTGAACGGGGCCGAACGGATACAAGGCAAAGAGAGAGGGAGAGAAATAGAAAAAAAAAACGAGGAGAGAGGGAGAGAAAGATAAAACAAAAACAGCGAGGTGGGCTCAATGTTTGCGTTACGGCTTAACTGAGCCCACCTCGCCTTTTTTTGTTTTCTCCCGCTCTCCTCGTTTATTTTGTTTTCTCTTTCTCTCCCTCTCTCTCTGCCTTTTATCCGTTCGGCCCCATTCAGCCTACTGTTTTAAGACGTTTACCCCATCCAGGTTTCAATATTTTCCTGGTGAGCAGTAGCGAGCCAACATATATTTTTTGTTTTGAGAGCAAGCTAAATTTGTACATTATTTGATAGAAAAATTTCTCCGGCAAAGCCGGATTTCTCCATATAATGCTGGTTCGCTATCACTTGCCAGGAAGATATCGATACTTGGATGGGGATGAACGTCTTAAAACAGTAGGCTGAACGGGGCCGAACGGATACAAGGCAAAGAGAGAGGGAGAGAAATAGAAAACAAAACAAAAACGAGGAGAGAGGGAGAGAAAGATAAAACAAAAACAGCGAGGTGGGCTCAATGTTTGCGTTACGGCTTAACTGAGCCCACCTCGCCTTTTTTTGTTTTCTCTTTCTCTCCCTCTCTCTCTGCCTTTTATCCGTTCGGCCCCATTCAGCCTACTGTTTTAAGACGTTTACCCCCATCCAGGTTTCAATATTTTCCTGGTGAGCAGTAGCGAGCCAACATATATTTTTTGTTTTGAGAGCAAGCTAAATTTGTACATTATTTGATAGAAAAATGTCTCCGGCGAAGCCCGACATTGCCAATCTCCGAATTAAGGGGAGATGGGTAATTTTTTCTGGTCCCCTTTCTTCCTCATGGTTAACCCCATTAGTTTTCATATTTTATGACGTTCGGCCCATTAGTTTGGCGATTTTAAGACATTTCACCCCATTTCGTTGTCAATATTAAGACTTTCGTGTCATTTAGGCGTCGAGTTTTTCCTGGCTAGCGATAGCGAGCCTGTACTTTTTGAGGAACCGGCCTTCGGCCAGGATATTTTTCTATCGAAAAATTTACAAATTGATCTTGAAGGAGGGTGTTGGGGGGTGCTTTATATGCTTGATGGAGGTCTAGGGATGAAACTAAATAATCTCGCTGAGGTATTCGCCGAACCATCGCTCAATTTTCGATGACTTCGCATAATGTCGCCGATTACGTCTTACACATCGGCGACATCGTCGCCGAGTGTAAACTTGTCAACGGTTTTTAACGGTCAAAATCGTGAACGTCGCACGCATTCTTGCGAATTTGCCAAAACTACGTCCTCGGCGACGAAAATCGTGAGTTGTCGCATCAGTGGGAAAGGGGCATTCAAAATTTTGGACGAGGACTCACGAGGGTTCGCATTCTTGCGAATTTGCCAAAACTACGTCCTCGGCGACGAAAATCGTGAGTTGTCGCATCAGTGGGAAAGGGGCATTCAAAATTTTGGACGAGGACTCACGAGGGTTCGTTGCCCTCGCAAGCATCGTCTAGCATCGCCGAGGGATCTGCGAGGGCTTCTGCATTCATCTGCGACATCGGCGAGACATCGCGGAGGGTTTCGCACAAAAAATCCTTTGCAACGCTGCATGGATGCTCACCGATGCTCTCAGATGCTCAGCTCGCCGATGCTCTCAGATGTTCCGAGAACATCGACGATGCCAAAGAGCACCTTCCGCCAAAGAGCACCTTCCGCGAGGTGGGGTACATTTTTTTTATTAGGCCTATAATGAACCTGTCAACCCTTTTTTCTATGCACCTCTCTTGGGGGGTTCACCTGTTTTTTTTTTCTCTTTCTCTGGTTTGTATCCATTCAGCCCCATTCAGCCAACTAATTTAAGACGTTTATCCCCATCCAAGTATCTTCCTGGCAAGCGATAGCGAACCAGCATTATATGGAGAAATCTGGCTTTGCCGGAGACATTTCTCTATCGAAAAATGTACAAATTTAGCTTGCTCTCAATTTTTTTTTTTATATACGTTGGCTCGCTACCGCTCACCAGGAAAATATTGAACCCTGGATGGGGGTAAACGTCTTAAAACAGTAGGCTGAACGGGGCCGAACGGATACAAGGCAAAGAGAGAGGGAGAGAAAAAGGAAAAAAAAAACAGAGAAGAGAGGGAGAGAAAGAGAACACAAAAAACAGCGAGGTGGGCTCAATGTTTGCGTTAAGGCTTAAAAATTGAGCCCACCTCGCCTTTTTTTAGTTTTCTCTTTCTCTCCCTCTCTCTTCGTTTTTTGTTTGTTTTCTATTTCTCTCCCTCTCTCTTTGCCTTGTATCCGTTCGGCCCCGTTCAGCCTACTGTTTTAAGACGTTTACCCCCATCCAGGTTTCAATATTTTCCTGGTGAGCGGTAGCGAGCCAACTTATATATATTTTTGTTTTGAGAGCAAGCTAAATTTGTACATTTTTCGATAGAAAAATGTCTCCGGCAAAGCCGGATTTCTCCATATAATGCTGGTTCGCTATCGCTTGCCATGAAGATATCGATACTTGGATGGGGATGAACGTCTTAAAACAGTAGGGTGAACGGGGCCGAACGGATACAAGGCAAAGAGAGAGGGAGGAAAAAAAGAAAAAAAAACGAGGAGAGAGGGAGAGAAAGATAAAACAAAAACAGCGAGGTGGGCTCAATGTTTGCGTTACGGCTTAACTGAGCCCACCTCGCCTTTTTTTGTTTTCTCTTTCTCTCCCGCTCTCCTCGTTTATTTTGTTTTCTCTTTCTCTCCCTCTCTCTCTGCCTTTTATCCGTTCGGCCCCATTCAGCCTACTGTTTTAAGACGTTTACCCCCATCCAGGTTTCAATATTTTCCTGGTGAGCAGTAGCGAGCCAACATATATTTTTTGTTTTGAGAGCAAGCTAAATTTGTACATTATTTGATAGAAAAATGTCTCCGGCGAAGCCCGACATTGCCAATCTCCGAATTAAGGGGAGATGGGTAATTTTTCTGGTCCCCTTTCTTCCTCATGGTTAACCCCATTAGTTTTCATATTTTATGACGTTCGGCCCATTAGTTTGGCGATTTTAAGACATTTCACCCCATTTCGTTGTCAATATTAAGACTTTCGTGTCATTTAGGCGTCGAGTTTTTCCTGGCTAGCGATAGCGAGCCTGTACTTTTTGAGGAACCGGCCTTCGGCCAGGATATTTTTCTATCGAAAAATTTACAAATTGATCTTGAAGGAGGGTGTTGGGGGGTGCTTTATATGCTTGATGGAGGTCTAGGGATGAAACTAAATAATCTCGCTGAGGTATTCGCCGAACCATCGCTCAATTTTTCGATGACTTCGCATAATGTCGCCGATTACGTCTTACACATCGGCGACATCGTCGCCGAGTGTAAACTTGTCAACGGTTTTTAACGGTCAAAATCGTGAACGTCGCACGCATTCTTGCGAATTTGCCAAAACTACGTCCTCGGCGACGAAAATCGTGAGTTGTCGCATCAGTGGGAAAGGGGCATTCAAAATTTTGGACGAGGACTCACGAGGGTTCGCATTCTTGCGAATTTGCCAAAACTACGTCCTCGGCGACGAAAATCGTGAGTTGTCGCATCAGTGGGAAAGGGGCATTCAAAATTTTGGACGAGGACTCACGAGGGTTCGTTGCCCTCGCAAGCATCGTCTAGCATCGCCGAGGGATCTGCGAGGGCTTCTGCATTCATCTGCGACATCGGCGAGACATCGCGGAGGGTTTCGCACAAAAAATCCTTTGCAACGCTGCATGGATGCTCACCGATGCTCTCAGATGCTCAGCTCGCCGATGCTCTCAGATGTTCCGAGAACATCGACGATGCCAAAGAGCACCTTCCGCCAAAGAGCACCTTCCGCGAGGTGGGGTACATTTTTTTTATTAGGCCTATAATGAACCTGTCAACCCTTTTTTCTATGCACCTCTCTTGGGGGGTTCACCTGTTTTTTTTTCTCTTTCTCTGGTTTGTATCCATTCAGCCCCATTCAGCCAACTAATTTAAGACGTTTATCCCCATCCAAGTATCTTCCTGGCAAGCGATAGCGAACCAGCATTATATGGAGAAATCTGGCTTTGCCGGAGACATTTTCTATCGAAAAATGTACAAATTTAGCTTGTTCTCAATTTTTTTTTTATATACGTTGGCTCGCTACCGCTCACCAGGAAAATATTGAACCCTGGATGGGGGTAAACGTCTTAAAACAGTAGGCTGAACGGGGCCGAACGGATACAAGGCAAAGAGAGAGGGAGAGAAAAAGGAAAAAAAAACAGAGAAGAGAGGGAGAGAAAGAGAACAAAAAAACAGCGAGGTGGGCTCAATGTTTGCGTTAAGGCTTAAAAATTGAGCCCACCTCGCCTTTTTTTAGTTTTCTCTTTCTCTCCCTCTCTCTTCGTTTTTTGTTTGTTTTCTATTTCTCTCCCTCTCTCTTTGCCTTGTATCCGTTCGGCCCCGTTCAGCCTACTGTTTTAAGACGTTTACCCCCATCCAGGTTTCAATATTTTCCTGGTGAGCGGTAGCGAGCCAACTTATATATATTTTTGTTTTGAGAGCAAGCTAAATTTGTACATTTTTCGATAGAAAAATGTCTCCGGCAAAGCCGGATTTCTCCATATAATGCTGGTTCGCTATCGCTTGCCATGAAGATATCGATACTTGGATGGGGATGAACGTCTTAAAACAGTAGGGTGAACGGGGCCGAACGGATACAAGGCAAAGAGAGAGGGAGAGAAATAGAAAAAAAAAACGAGGAGAGAGGGAGAGAAAGATAAAACAAAAACAGCGAGGTGGGCTCAATGTTTGCGTTACGGCTTAACTGAGCCCACCTCGCCTTTTTTTGTTTTCTCTTTCTCTCCCGCTCTCCTCGTTTATTTTGTTTTCTCTTTCTCTCCCTCTCTCTCTGCCTTTTATCCGTTCGGCCCCATTCAGCCTACTGTTTTAAGACGTTTACCCCCATCCAGGTTTCAATATTTTCCTGGTGAGCAGTAGCGAGCCAACATATATTTTTTGTTTTGAGAGCAAGCTAAATTTGTACATTATTTGATAGAAAAATGTCTCCGGCGAAGCCCGACATTGCCAATCTCCGAATTAAGGGGAGATGGGTCGTTTTTCTGGTCCCCTTTCTTCCTCATGGTTAACCCCATTAGTTTTCATATTTTATGACGTTCGGCCCATTAGTTTGCCGATTTTAAGACATTTCACCCCATTTCGTTGTCAATATTAAGACTTTCGTGTCATTTAGGCGTCGAGTTTTTCCTGACTAGCGATAGCGAGCCTGTACTTTTTGAGGAACCGGCCTTCGGCCAGGATATTTTTCTATCGAAAAATTTACAAATTGATCTTGAAGGAGGGTGTTGGGGGGTGCTTTATATGCTTGATGGAGGTCTAGGGATGAAACTAAATAATCTCGCCGAGGTATTCGCCGAACCATCGCTCAATTTTTCGATGACTTCGCATAATGTCGCCGATTACCCGATTACGTCTTACCCATCGGCCACATCGTCGCCGAGTGTAAATTTGTCAACGGTTTTTAATGGTCAAGGTCAAAATCGTGAACGTCGCACGCATTCTTGCGAATTTGCCAAAACTACGTCCTCGGCGACGAAAATCGTGAGTTGTCGCATCAGTGGGAAAGGGGCATTAACTCTCCCAAACATACCTGGAGTGAGTGCGTTCGAATCCTGGTCAGGATACCTCTCTCCCAACCAAGAATTGTTTTCTCAGACAAGAAAACTTTCAGCTCAACCACGCATGGGTCGAAGACTGCGCTGTTGGAGGCCTAGGAACACAAGGCATGCGAGTTAGTCCTAGTTGATATTGTGCATACAATATAATATAATAGTCATCATACAGAGTAATACTTTCCATCATATCACTCTTGGCTGATTTCATATTAACCGAGCATTATAAAACATCTTAATATCTTTACTCATCCACTAATACCCCTAACTTACTAATTAACTCCTTACTTATATTGTCCAAATACTATTAAGCTAGCATGACTTGATATAATATGCACATTACCCACTCCTGTCTATACCATCGGTTGTTTACCTAAAAACCAACCACGTTCGGTTTAGTAACTCATCCTAGCCACTTCGCCCGCCACTATCTGTGCAATATAGGATAGATCTTCCTCTATTACTTCCTTCCCCCCCTTAGTGAATGCACATAACTTGTTTGCGAATATAATACATAATACCTTACCTAAACTATCAGTGGTGAATAGAGACCAGTTTATCATGAGGATCAATAAATATATACTCATTAATCCCATTAGGATTGACAAATTTTGTCAGTTTAATCGGGCTTTTCATTAGAGGGTTTATACAACTTAAGGAGGTTCTGTAGGAATTATAGGGACACATACTATGTCATATTTACCCTCTGACTTTCATATTCCCTTTCTACTCTGAATAAAATAGTCTCCTTTTCTACTCTGAATATAATAGTATAATGCTAGTCTGAATAAACTGCCAAATACGCGTCCTAATTCCACTAGGCCTACATTAACATTAAAATAAACAAATAACATAAAAGAGGAATTTTTTCAGAGGGCTGACTCCATGGGCTGACTGGCCCATGGTATAAAGACTAATATTAGTCTTTATACCATGGATTGGCCCATTCACGGCGGATCCCATTGACAATCAGCACATCACAGCCATGTGCCTATCTAATTATGTGTCAAAGATTTCTGTCGTTATTGATCCTACTGTAGCAATCGGTAGCCTATTTTACATATCTACCCAACTGTTGCATGCTTATCACGGAGCAGCAGTCCGTTTTCCACATTGTCTTTGTGGATCCCACTTACAACTTAAGCATCTGTATCATATCCTCTCTTACTCTACACTTCTAATTTATGCAAGCCTAATGTTTTCCCAAGTCCCCTTTCTTTTGTACTGACCATATCATGTATTTCATGATATTCACTACCTCAATAATCGTTTACTTCTGTTAAATGGTCTAACCCATTCTGGCTATAATTCTGTGTCATTTGGCCTTAGTCGTCAGGCGTTAGAATATCATTGATGTTCTGTTCTATTATTCTGGATTGTTTTACCATTCTTCTTTGTACCGTAACTTCCAATCAATCTATGAACACTGGACAGCAAAATTAAAAACATAATCCTTGTGAAGCCTTACTAAAGACAGGTGAAATTTAAAAATGACATTGTTGTTATTCACGCTTCTACTGTAGATATCTATTAATAACTCTGATTTAAAACAATGTTGCATTGCTTTTTGGTTTCATATCACGACTGACGATGACTTCCAAACCTTTTATAATAATTGAGTTACTTAATTACATGTTATTTAGCCATCTAGATACCACTCAAATTGCGTCTTGCCCCTGTTACCATTGATTGGTGAACAAATTATATATTTTTTTCTTCTGAGATATAGCTGGTGGTTACTGGCTACCCTGGCCTTGAGTAAGGGAGATGGGTAATGGAATCGGACATCACAAGAATGCATTGAGCTATTGAATCTGGTGATATATGGTGTGTAATTATTGACGAAACAAATATTGTTTAATTGATATCCTGAAATTTCTGTCTATTTCCCAATGTTCACTAAACTGCATGTATTTATCTACATTAAATATCAACTGACAAGGTATTGCACCATTTGGGTAGTGTAACAAATTATTTTTGGAGAGCATGAATCGTTATCAGGATCACTAATTCAACCTATATTTAGTGTCATTTGAAAAATTACCCATCTTTTTAGTTAGGCCTAAATCAAGGTCGTTAATGTAAAATATGAACAATTGAGGAACTAAAACTGACCATCGTGTAAGACCCCAACCTTCACTACACCCCAATATGATTGTATAGGCTACTGTTAATGTTAATTTTTGGTCTCCTATTAATTAGCCATGGTCTAATTCACGTAATATAGTTCGCCCTATTCCATGAGCTGCTTCTTTAATCAGCAATCATTCATGTGGATATTTATCGAAAACTTTATTGACATGTCAATATCTTTGAAGCTATTTTTTGTCTGTTTATCGATTCATATGCTTGGGAAAAGAAAGGTTAGTAGATAGCGAGACACTCGTAGCCAACACGGTTAAATTCCATTAAAAGATTAATGATTAAGCATTTAACAAATGTGACAGCAGCATACTACTCTTAATTTGACGTTTTTAATTTAGTCAGTAGCCAGCCCTTATTCCCATAAGGGGTAGGGAGTATCAACAAGAAACACATGAAAGGAGGCAAAACAAGAGGCGGCAGGGGAAGAATCCATACAACAGTTCGCACACAAACATTCGGAAACCTCAATCACTTATTAGCCCCCAGGATCACTGGCTTCACCTCAGATGCTATAAACGTTCGGACAAATTAAGTCTCTTAGTCATTTAGCTGTATAAAATTACATTTTATTGAGTAACATCTAATACAGTTGATGCATATAAACGTTTAGAATAGCTCAAAATCTATACCCGGTGTCAGCGAACTTGGGGCTATTCCTGATCGCATAACATATTATAAAGAACAAAACAAATATATGAGTAGATCAGGAAATAGATGTAGAAATTGACTACCCGTTTCTTGAGCACTTTCTGGATTATAGAAAGGCTAAGGATAAGAATTACAGCCAATGTCGCTGACACCAACACCAAGTATAGTGTTAAGGAGGCCGGGGCTCTTATTAACACAATCACTAACAAGTGTATAATAGATTATAAAATAACAATCTATGCAACTTATTGTGTTCATTTTAAGTTATGTATACAATGTGAATCTATAAAGTAGTGACGCTTACCATTCTGGTGTGTGTGTGTGTGTGTGTGTGTGTGTGTGTGTGTGTGTGTGTGTGTGTGTGTGTGTGTGTGTGTGTGTGTGTGTACTTACTCTAGTTGTACTTACTCTAGTTGTATTGCGGGAGTGAGCATGCTCGTTATTTCCCGCCTCCTATATGTGTAGGTGTTATATGTATCGTTGGAATGGCTGTGGATGTGTGTGTAGTCTGTATTTTTAGCCAATTGGCGACATCGGAAACGAAGGCTTAGGGTGGATCTGTATGGTACCATTCTCACTATAGACGGTACCGTCTCGCCCGAAGGCTTAGGTAGCCATCAGCTTAGGTGAACCATATGATACCCATCTCGCCTTGTACCATTTTTGCCAACCCCAGATGGGACGTCACAACGTCGTCCACTTATTCCAGGTACCTATTTATAGCTAGGTGAACTGAGGCTAACACATGAAAGGAGACAAGCCCAATTTGTCTCCGCCCGACCGGGGATTGAACCCCCGACCCCTCGTGTGTGAGACGAGAGCTCTACCTACTAGGCTACGGGCTGTGTGTGTGTGTGTGTGTTTGCTAATCTACAAAGTTTGTCGCACGTAAATCTATTATATTTAGAGATAGGGAGAGAGAGAGAGAGAGAGCCTTCGAATATGATACTAACAAATAATGATAGCAATATTGTCATATGTAGCGCCCAACGTGTGCGAGTACTGTGTGCGCTGGCTGTGGTAGTGTAGGCGGTGGGGGCTGCCTAGACACCACGGGTCTCTGCTAGACAGGACCACACGGGCTTGGGACGGGAGTGCAAACTAGACAGGTGCTACATACCTAATATTTTGTCGCAAAACTTAGTTGGGCTACTGTACATATACTCGCTCACACTTCCCCTGACGCACGCGCTCAAGCAGGAAGATAGACAGGTACACTCACGCGTACTAAAAGTTGCTCAGGGGTGGGTCCTTCCTTCCCCTACTCCACCCTGGGCAGGTGGAAGGGGGGAGTCTGGTCCAAGTCTACCCCCACTTTCCACCCCCAAACTATCCCCAACTCCCCCATCTTTCTTCTCTAGCTGGCAGTTAGTGATTAGCGACGATTGTTCTCATGTATTGCAAATTATTGTTAAACCATCATTGCATTTGCTTACAATGGCCAAATTTTGATATTTATTAGGAATTTATAAATACAATATACGGTATAATTGTATTCTCAAAATAAGTTTCTATACGTAACGTGGGTTACACGAATCCGGCTGTAGTGGTCTTGTGCTTCTCTCTCTCTCTACGTGTGTGTGTTTCTCTCTCATTGCACTACTTTCTACGATCAAGACTTAATGTGATTTCATTATAATATTACCGTAATTAAATCCAATCTCATACAGTATTTAGGATATTATGTTCACCATTATTGCAATACACATCACCGTGCCCCGTACGATTTACTACCAGGTTCTCAAATTACTTACACAGTCGGGCTTTTATATCATAAAAGGAAAGGACTACAGGCAAAGATAGACTGGAATAGTGTTGCGACTGTTATTGATTGTTTTGTTTATCATTTCAATCAGTTTCTCCCATTTATTCTATACCATACATACTATAAACGGTCTGCATTTAATTATATGTGGCCTATGCACTTTTATTTCAATCAAGTAAATGTAGAACTCGATACAAATTACTATCAAAGTCGGCGTTAACTTTTAGTAAGGTTTGAGTATAGAGCCCTTGTGAGTAGCAGGGCTTGCCTTCTCACTTCCCCCTTCTCTGTCTCTATCTGTGATCCCAGCCTCTCACCTTTACAAACCCCCACATAAGGAATAGGATTAATTGAGTTTTACCATAAACTCTCTTCTATGTGTATCGAATGCAGGCAACATTCATCACACACACTAATGAAAGGAAATATACCACATTCAGACCCGTTAAATCTTGGTTGTAGAAAGTGTGTGCTATGAGAGAGTTATAATGAGTTACAAGGAATAGTTAGTATCTCAAAGACCTTCCGGTCCATTTCGGGGAAATATTTGAAGTGGAAGGAAAGCCATTTTTCAGTGTACTACACTCATTACAGAGAGTGCAAAATACTAACTATTGTCTTCTTGAACTGCTCAACTGAGGAAATGTTTACAACTTCTGAGAAAAGTGTTTCCAGGTAGAAATAGATCTTAAATGGGAAACAGTTTCCACAAATACTAGTGCTGAACCTTTTCAATTTTAACTGTCAGCCATGGTTGCGTATTGTATTCATATTGAGGCTAAACATTTTGCTATGATCCACATTATCAAACCCATTACATATTTTAAACACTTGAATGAACTGACCTCGTAATCTGCGTGTGAAAAGAAAGAGAGAGAGAGAGAGAGAGAGAGAGAGAGAGGCAGAGAGAGGCAGAAGACCGCTACAGCCGATATTCTTGTAACCCACGTTGTGTATAGACTCATTTTGAGAATACAATTATACAGTATATTGTATTAATAAATTCCTAATACATTTTAAATGTCGGCCATTGTAAGCATATGCAAAGATGGTTTAACAATAATTTGCAATACATGAGAACACTCGTCGCTAATCACTAACTGCCAGCTAGAGAAGGAAGGTGGGGGAGTTGGGGATAGTTTGGGGGTGGAAAGTTGGGGTAGACTTGGACCCGACTCCCCCCTTCCACCTGCCCAAGGTGGAGTAGGGGAAGTAAGTACCCATCCCTGAGCAACTTTTAGTACGCGTGAGTGTACACATATACATACTAACGTACATAACATGCAAGTAGATAGTTGTTACACATGAACGGATAAAATACACACACACACACAGGCACACATGCACTGACACACACATATAGACGAAGAAACACACACCTGGATTCCTGGATTGTAGTTTAGGACCGAAGTCCTGGGCCACGCTGGTGCGCCGCCCTCAGTAGTTCCTCGCTCTGGTTTGATGTAGCAGGCTGTTTCCGTCGGACGTTTGGTAATAGTGTGGCAGCGATGGTTTGTCGGTATTGTTCGTAGGAATTTGTCCAATCCAGTCTTGAAACTTAAGAGAGAGCCTGTGTGTTCGCTTAGTTGCTTAGGGAGACAGTTATATATCCTTGGACCGTGTACAGCCATTGAATTCTCTTTCAAGGTTTGTAAGCTCATCCTTGTTCTCACTAAACGCGGAATAGTGCACAATTTTCTTCTTCTACTGCTGTATGTCGTCCTGATTTCATCTTCGTTTTCCAGATTTGGTATAATTTCGTTAATTATTTTCCAGACATACATTGCTACATATCTCTCCCTTCTTCTCTCCAATGAGTACATGTCTAAATGCTGTAGTCTCTGCCAGTAGTCCATGTTGTTCAGTCCTTCGATTCGGGCCGTGTACGTTCGTTGTACTGCCTCTAGTTTTCTGATTTGGCCGATGTTTGTGGGGTTCCATAACTGGCAGCAGTATTCAACCAATGGTAGTATCAGGGCCTTGTTATAATATTATTAACGCACGTGGTTCTCTTGTTTTGAATGTTCTAAAAATCCATCCCATATTCTTTGTGGCCTTCGCTACAGTATTATCAATATGACGGTCGAAGCTAGCGTCGTCGCTTATTGTTATTCCCAGATCTCGCAAGTGGTTGCTTTGGATTATAATTCCTCCTTCTGGTGTTGTATAGACTAAGAAACACACACACACACACACACACACACACACATACTAGGAAAGATTTGATTGTGTCTGAGATAAAACTAGAAACTTCAACAGCAGAAGTTTTAGCACTAGAAATTGGTGGAAACGAAAAAATAGTAGTGATAGTAGCGTATGTACCTCCCAAGACGAAGACATGGAGTAAGGAGGAGCATAGCCTAATGCGTAAGGAAACAATTAGTGTGTTAGAAAATATCTTAGCTTTAAAGGATGAAATAGTCATGTGTGGGGACTTTAACTGCAAGGAAGTAAATTGGGAAGAACTTGAACCCGGAACAGGAGAGGAAAGTTGGGGCTATGAATTTTTAAGTATGGCCATGGAAAATTCTATATACCAACATGTAAAAGAGACAACAAGAATAAGGGGAAGTGATCAACCAGCTAGATTGAACCTTCTCTTCACAAGAAGGGAGGAGGAGGTTCAAAGTATTCAGTACCTATGTCCACTAGGAAAAAGCGACCATGCAGTTCTCGACATAGACCTACTATTGAAGCATAAACTACCCAAGGAAAGGGAAAAGCATAAGGAAAATCACTGGATGTATTCCAGAACCGATTTCGCAGGACTACGGGATTTTTTCAAGTCACAAAATTGGGATAAAGTGTTATCTGAAAGTGAGGTAGACAAAAAACTCAAGGCATTCATTGAGATCTATGATACTGGTATAAAAACTTTTGTCCCAAAGTACGTTAATAACAGAAAAAACCGGAAATCGCAAAGAATGGTTTAATCGCAAATGTAGGCAAGCACAGGAAGCAAAAAACAAAGCCTGGAAAAAGATGAGAAACTGGGATTCAGAAGAAAACAGGCAAAAGTATAAATAGGAGAGAAACAAATACACAGAAATGAGGAGGTCAGAGGCAAACCATGAGAAAGGGATAGTGGAGAACTATGAAAAGAATCCAAAAACGTTTTTCAAGTTTGTAAATGGCAAAAGAAAGATAAAAGTCACAATCCTAAAAATTAAAAGTGGAAACAGAATCATAGAAGATGATACAGAAATTGCGGAAGAACTAAATAGAAATTTTGCATCAGTATTTACAAAAGAAGGAGAATTCATTGCACCAGAAACCAATGAGATAGGTATAGAGGAAATGCCGGAAGTCACAATTAACAGAGAAGAGCTCATAGACATAATGAGTAAGGTGGATCCAAACAAAGCCGCCGGACCGGACGGAGTATCAGGCTGGATTATTAAAGAAAATGCCAAGGAACTGAGTATACCAATATATGATATAATGACCAAATCATTGGACACGGGGATAGCACCTACAGAATGGAAAAGGGCAAACATACCTAGACTTTAAAAAGGCATTTAACAAAGTTCCACACAAGAGATTGCTGTGGAAATTTAAACATGAGGGAAAAGTAGGAGACAAACTGCTGAAATGGATGGAGAGCTACCTTAGCGAAAGACAGATGAGAACAACAGTAAGGGGGAAATCGTCAAACTGGACTCAAATTACGAGTGGAGTACCACAAGGATCTGTCCTAGCCCCAATCATGTTTTTAATATTCGTAAATGACTTACCTGAGGGACTAACAAGCTACATGAGCATGTTTGCGGATGATGCTAAGCAGCTTAAAACGATCAGAACCCAGGAGGATTGCCTTGAACTCCAATCAGATTTGCAAAAGATCCATGAATGGAGCATTAATTGGAATATGGCGTTCAATGCAGGAAAATGTAAGACTCTAGAAATGGGTAAAAGCAAGTACAGACCTAGAAAAGATTATAAACTAGGAAACGAAGTGATTCCCAAAGCAGAAAAAGAAAAAAGACTTGGGGATAGAATTTAAGGATAACATGTCTCCAGAAAGCCACGTAAATAAGATAGTGAGAGAATCACTAGCACTATTGGCAAATATCAGGATGTCGTTCAATTATCTTAATGAAAACACCATGAAACAAATAATAACGGCAATAATAAGACCCAGGATGGAATATGCATCTGTAGTGTGTCCCCTCACATGAAGAAACATATCCACAAAATTGAGAGGGTACAGAGAGCAGCTACGAGGATGATCCCAGGTTTGGAAAATTTGGAGTACCAAGAGAGGCTCGAGAGATTGAATCTACCTGGAACAGAGAAGGAAACGAGGACAGCAAATTCAGATATACAAATGTGTTAGAGGTATTGACAAAATCGACCAAGAAAACTTCATAGAGAGGGATGGAGGTGAGAGAACAAGAGGTCACAGCTACAAACTGAAAGTGCCTAATAGTAAATCTGATCTGAAATGTAAAATATTTCCAACAAACTCGATTGGTGGGTGGAACAAATTGCCAGCCGAAGTAGTGTCTGCACCACCAGTGCATAGTTTCAAAGCACGGTATGACAAACATATCTTAGGAGGCGGGAATTAACGAGCATGCTCACTCCCGCAAATACAACTAGTGTAAGTACAACTAGTGTAAGCACACACACACACACACACACACACACACACACACACACACACACACACACACACACACACACACACACACACACACACACACCATTCACAGACAAACACATTAGTGAGATTGCATTCCTTAATTCAAGTTTATGATTATTGACATTGTGATGCTGATATATTCACGAACAGTTACCCACATAAGTTCTGTTCCTCATCGTGATCCTGTGTATGGAAGTAAAATAGTATGGATGAATAATTGTGAGTGTGGTTTCTTTTAAGGGAGCCCACCTCGCCTTTTTTGCTCTTTCTCTCCCTCTCTTTTTGGTTTGTATCCATTCGACCCCATTCAGCTTACTGTTTTAAGACGTTTACCCCCATCCAGGAATCCATAGTTTCCTGGTGAGCGGTAGCGAGCCAGCATATATATATTTTTTTTTTGACAGCAAGGTAAATTTGTACATTTTTCGATAGAAAAATGTTTCCGGCCAAGCCGGATTTCTTCGTACAATGCTGGCTTGCTATCGCTTGCCAGGAAGAAATCGACACTTGGATGTGGATAAACGTCTTAAAACAGTTGGCTGAATGGGGCCGAATGGATACAAGCCAGGGAAAGAGAAAAAAGGAGAGAAAAAACCGCCGGTGATTAGTTGACTAATCAAATGAGTTAACGACTGCATGAGAAACGGCACTCGTCATTCAATCAAACGCATTATATTGCCATGTATAAGAGCACAGAGAGGAACAGAACTTATGTGGGCAACTGTACATACATACATACATACATACATACATACATGCACACATACATGCACACACGTAGCTCAATCAACTCATGTATTTACTATTTATGATTTTAATTTGCACATGCGATTACATTTTTTTTTTTTGTATTCAGATATTTCTGTAATAATAATAATAATAGCTTCCCTGTTGCAATATATATATTTTGATGAGTGTTTGTTTATTGTGACGCCTACCAGCGTTGGCAGAATCGCCTCCCGGTAGCCACTAGCGCTCGCCAGGGCAGTGAAATGGGCTACAGTTATCAGAGAATGTTGTTCTTTCTTTCATAGTGGTCGTGTTGTTACAGACAGTCCCGTGGTGATCTTTATTTTCGTCTGTGACAATGGGAAGCATTTTATATCATGAGTAGAACATAAGATGCATTGTATATTGTTGAGGAGAGAGAGCGGTATAGGCAGTGTTGTGGTAGTGTGTGCGTGCGTATGCATGTCTTGCCTCCCTCGCTCGGAGGCTCGCGCGCGTGCTTTCTCACGCCTCTTGATTGGCTGGTGGTTCCTGGCGCCTTCTGGAGGCCTGCTGCCTTGTGACGTAGCGGCCTGTGATTGGCCGACCACCATGCCTTTGTGTGATCCTGAGAAGGACGCTACCTTCCTCAGAGCTTGCCTGATCAGCATACCCTTCACATCTCCCTTGTCACCTGTCCCCGACTTCTACCTATAGAACACTTTCTCTCTCTCTCAACTTCTTACCTCTCATTCTTCCAATCTATTTAATATCATAACTCCCCTTTGGTTCTGCACGATTTCACATATCGGCCATCGTATTATATGCTGAAGCTCTCAGATATCTCATGTTTAGTTAGACATTTTGGAGGGGTTAACATTTTGTCTGTAGAGGTTCGACACACTCGCGGTGTCTCCCTACCTGTTTCTTGGTTGTCTGCTGGGCTATTTAATGCTAGACTGGGGTGAGTCTATTGTTGTTGTGATTTCCGATGTGTACCAGTTTTTGTTGAACCTGTACAATCGCAACGGATACGTGGGAAGCCTAGGTTGTCTTTCTGACTGTGTACCTTGTGAGTTTAGCACTGTGTTGCGAGTGAGGGCTTTTGCCTCTGCCACCCAACACTGTGCTAACTCGTTTTGCTTTGACTTTGAGAGGGTCGCCAGGAGAGGACCAGATACTAGCGATCTGGATCTCTCAAGAGAGCACCCCGTCATTTAACGTAATTTGGCCGTACAGTCTTAAGGACCTCGCTAGGCTACGAGCCGCTTGCTCAGCCATTGTTTCCTATTCTCCTTTCTCCACCATTCTCCTTTCTCAGAAATCTCCATCTTAGGAGATTTCAACGTTCACCACCGCCAATGGCTTTCCTCTCACACTACTGATCCACCTGGTGAACAAGCCTACGTCTTTTCTATCCTAAATGACCTAGAGCAGTTAGTTCAGCAACCCACCCGTATCCCGGATCGCATCGGAGATCGGCCAAACATTCTTGACCTGTTTCTAACTTCTAACCCTTCTTCTTATACTGTCGATCTTTTCTCTCCTTTGGGCTCCTCCGACCATAAACTTATCTCTGTTACCTGTCCTATCTCTCCAGTACAGCCACCAGATCCTCCTAGCCGGCGGCGCTTGTGGCACTTTGGCGCTGCCGACTGGGAGGCTCTTCGGCAGTACTTCTTTGATTTCCCATGGAATGATTTCTGCTTCCATGGCCGAGGACCCTCGGAGAGTGCTGAACGCATTACCGAGGTAATCCTATCGGGCATGGAAGCATACATTCCATTCTCTTTCTCTCAGACTAATGCTAAAAAACCTTGGTTTACTCACGCCTGTTCTACTGCTGTCCGCAATAAGGAGGAAGCATTCAAACGGTACTGACGCCTTAAAACTCAAGACTCATTCTTGATATGTTTCTGCCCGGAATCAAGCCAAATCTGTTCTTCGACTTGCCAAACACTCTTTCATCAATAATAAATGCACTGAACTATCCAACTCTAGCTCTTCCCAAGCTTTCTGGCATCTAGCCAAAAACCTCTCCAACAATTTCTCTTCCTCGTCTTTCCCTCCCCTTTCCCACTCTGATGGCACAACCATCACTTCTTCCTCTGACAAAGCTAAACTCTTCACTCAAACTTTTGCTAGAAACTCCACCTTGGATGATTCCGGTGCTATTCCTCCCTCTCCACCCTCCTCTCTCTTACTTATGCCTAATATCCTAATCTCTTCTAAAGATGTACTTTCTACCTTCTCTGGGCTTAACACTAATAAGGCGTACGGTCCGGACGGTGTTCCTCCTGTTGTTCTCAAAAACTGTGCTTCCGTGCTGACTCCCTGCCTAGGCAAACTCTTTCGTCTCTGTCTATCCTCTAACGTCTTCCCTTCATGCTGGAAGTTTGCTCACATTCAACCTGTCCCAAAGAAGGGTGACCGCTCTCAACCCTCCAACTATCGTCCAATTGCTCTTATCTCTTGTCTTTCTAAAGTTTTTGAAACTATTCTTGCTTCCAAATTTCTTAAGCATTTCTCTTCTCATAATCTGCTCTCAGATCGCCAGTATGGCTTCCTTAAGGGTCGCTCTACTGGTGATCTTCTTTCATATCTTACTAACTCTTGGTCATCCTCCTTTCGGGACTTCGGTGAGACTTTTTCTATTGCACTAGACATATCGAAAGCCTTCGATAGAGTCTGGCATAAATCTTTAATTTCTAAACTACCCTCCTTCGGTTTCTATCCCTCCATCTGTGCCTTTGTCTCTAATTTCCTTTCCGGCCGTTCCATAGCTGCGGTTGTGGACGGCCATTGTTCACTTCCTCACCCTATAAACTCCGGTGTTCTTTCAGGGCTCTGTCCTATCTCCTATTCTCTTTCTAATTTTTATAAATGATCTTAACCCGTGGAGCCCCGGCTAGTTTTGTAATGTTTGCGCACCAGGACCCGGCCGGTTTTCAAAAAATGGTTTTATTCCAGAAACAATAGCGAATGGGTTAGGAATGAAGGAAAAACCACGAAAAACCGCTCAAAAAGCTTAAACAATGGTCCTACAGAGCCCCCGAAAACGGATTTTACAAGAGTAAAAAATTGAAGGCAATTATCCCGAAAAAACAGGTTATTGCGCGCTCGCGCGCACGCACGTGGACTTTGAGAGTTTTCAACCATCGGCACGGTTGCGTGGGATACGTACACAGTTCCCATACAAATCTGAGCCCTCTTGAGTGGCTACACCTGAGGTTACGGTCGGCGCAATTAGGGTGACGCGCCAGGCGCGTCTCTGGGGCTGTGCGTTACATACATCGCCGACGCGTCAGACACGTCGCTGGGGCTATACGGGTTAACTGTACCTTAATTCCCATCCATTCATACGCAGACGACTCAAGCTTACACTACTCCATTAGTTTTTCAGAACGCCCCAGCCAGCAATCCCTCAACGACAAACGTAATGAAGCCATAGAACTCTTAAATTCTGATCTAAATACTATTTCCAATTGGGGCAGAGAAAACCTTGTTAACTTTAATGCTTCCAAAACCCAATTTCTCCATCTATCTACCCGTCAGGATCTCCCAGCGGACTATCCCTTATTCTTCAACAATACAAAAATCAACCCTTCATCTTCTCTCAATATTCTTGGTGTCTCTTTTTCTTCTGCTCTCATTTGGAAGGACCATATTACCAGTCTTGTTAAGGCAGCCTCCCAGAAGCTGGGTGTGCTCAACCGCCTTAGGGGGTTCTTTTCCCCTGCACAGCTTCTTGCTCTGTACACGGGCATAGTGCACCCTTGTATTGAGTATTGTTCACATGTGTGGGGAGGTTCCTCTCACACCGCTCTCCTAGACAAAGTTGAAAGGAAGGCCTTTCGTATCATTAACTCCCGTCCACTCACCAACTCTCTGCAATCTCTCTCTCTCCGCCGCAATGTTGCATCTCTCTCGCTATTCTATCGCTACTATAATAATCAGTGTTCCTCAGCGCTATCCCAGTGCATACCACCTCCTTTACGTAGGGCACGTGGTACCCGTCTTGCAACTCAATCCCACCCCTACTCTGTGCAACTCTCCAACCCAAGAGTGAAACGTTACTCTCAAACTTTCTTCTACTCAACAGCTGAGCTCTGGAACTCTCTCCCAGAATCAGTCTTTCCCTCTTCCTATGACTTAAATAGCTTCAAACTCCGTGTGTCCAGGCGTTTTGGCTGGAACGTCCCTTGATTTTGGCCCTGTCACTCTTTCAACTATGGGGAGGCACTCGCTATAGGCAGTTATGCCTTTTGCCTCCCTCAATCACATAGAAAAAACAAAAAACAAAAACAAAAGCCTACGACATCCCAGCTAGACTTTATTCGCCTAGCAGACACCCGATTAGGATTATAAGCTCTTATGTTATGTATGCAGCATTGTTATTCACGTTGATTGTAAGCCTTGGTTGTTGTTGAGTTGCACAACCTGAGCAGGCTTTTGCGTTGCCTGAGGAAGTACTTATTTTGTTGTTGGAGATAATACTATTGCGCATTTATTATTATTCCCGTGCCAGTTAACACTGTATGTCCCTACACTTGTCATATCTTGTTCCTGCTTTATATAACAGTTCAAAATCCGATTCGATCATCTTAAGCAGCATCAGACTTTCTTCAGAAGATTCCTGTTCGATGCTTTAGGACTTTCATTCACTTTCTTTAATATAGGAGTGACAGTTTATTATTGTTTAGAGTAACTTTAATTATACCTTCTTCTTGTTTGCATTAAATCTTTCCAGTGATTTAATTAAGCTCTCTATCTTTTTCTTTGTATACATTATTAACGTAATTGTATGTTGTTGTGATCAGGCTGTATCAGAGATCATCAGCCTGTAGTAGTAGTGCATTTATACCGAGTTAGAGGATGCCCCGCTATCGCAGATTTAACTCTGGAGGGTAGGCCTATAGGTGTTTTTGTGCGCCGGCATTATAAGTTCGAGGGTTGGATCTAGTGTTACCGTTGTGGCTGTGTGCCTTTCTAGTCCGATGATTAAGAGCCCTTGTTTTATACGAGTCCCGGTCGTAACATTATCTGTGTATCAAACTATCTATCTACCTATCCACCTGTTTGTATATGTATCTATAGGTTATATCTATCTATCTATCTATTATACAGTATATATATACTGTATTTATATATTTATCTATCTTCCTATCCCCAGTGCTATATACATTTATGCATGACTATTTATTTATTTCTTACACAAAAACATACATACTCACCGGCACTCTCTCTTTCCCCCTCTCTCTCACACACACACACACACACACACACATTCTCCTATTTACATTCATACATACCAGAACACTCCCATGGGTCTCTATTTTGTAGGTCCTTTTGTGTGTGTGTTTGAGTGTGTGTGTGTGTGTGTGTGTGTGTACTTACACTAGTTGTACTTACACTAGTTGTATTTGCGGGAGTGAGCATGCTCGTTAATTCCCGCCTCCTAAGATATGTTTGTCATACCGTGCTTTGAAACTGTGTGTGTGTGTGTGTGTGTGTGTGTGTGTGTGTGTGTGTGTGTGTGTGTGTTTATGGCCGTTATTTAGGTCTTTTTGAGGTTTGATGGAGATAGAGAGAGAGAGAGTGTGTGTAAAGGAATACGGTAGGAGTTTTACGTATGATACATAGAAAGGAATGATAAATAATAGGTGTGAGAATAATGACGAGGAATATGAAAAAGGGGGAGAGAGAGAGAGAGAGAGAGAGAGAGAGCGAGAGAGAGCGATTAAAGAATGAAACGTGGAAAGAAGGTAGGACAAAAGATGTGATGAAAAATATGGAGAAAGGTATGGAAACATTGAAAACATATATATATATATATATATATATATATATATATATATATATAGAGAGAGAGAGAGAGAGAGAGAGAGAGAGAGAGAGAGAGAGAGAGAGAGAGAGGCAGGCAGGCAGGCAAGGAGGGAGGTTCACTATCGATATTAGTATTGAGTATTATGAAGTAAAGCAGAGAGGTAGTAGTGGTGGTGGGGAGGAGGAGGAAGGAGGAAGGAGGAAGGAGGAAGAAGGTGGGTGGCAGGAGGAGGAGGCGGGGAGGCGGTGGGAAGAAGGAGTAAGAGTAAATGACAGGAGGAGGGGAGGAGGAGGAGTTGGGTGGGAGAAGGAGAGGTAAGGAGGAAATGGGGGAGGGAAAGGAGGACGAAATGAAAGGGGTAAGAAGGAAGGGAAGGAGAAGAGGAGGGGGAGAGGAGGAGGAGGAAGGAGGAGGATGGGAAGGAGGACGAAAAGAACGGAGTAAGGAGGAGGAGGAGTAGGAGGGGAAGAGAAGAAAAAATTGGGGTGGACGGAAGGGGAGGAGGGCGAAGGAGAAGGAGGGGAGTGGGGAAGGAGGAAGAAATACGGTAGAGGGTAGAGGGGACAAGGAGGAGGAAGTGCAGGAGGAGAAGGAGGAGAGGAAGAAAGCAATGCAGATGATAGTAGAGGATGAGGAGAAAGGGAGCAGTGGGGGGGGGGGGGGAGTGGAAGTAGGACATGTAGGAGGAGGAGGAGGAGAAGGACAAGTAAGAAAGAAATATGATAATGGAGAAGGTGGAGGATAGGGAGCAGGGGGCAAGGGTGGGGTGGCAGAAGGACAGGTGGGAGAAGAAGGAGATGATGATGGTGTGGGAGAAAGTGGCTGACACTTTCTAAATGTTAGAACAAAGTAACTCGATACCGTAGTAGTTTCATATTCAGTTACAGCAGTAATTGTCTTCGATACGTATATTCAAATAGAGAGGTAAGGCACGACAGATAGCAAAGAGAGAGATAGAGAGAGAGAGAGAGAGAGAGAGAGAAGTAGAGATAGAGTGAGTGTGTGTGTGAGTAGGCTGTGTGTGTGTGTTGTGTGCGGCCTTTGTGTGTTACCTGGTGATAAATAATGTAGTAGTAATGGAACCCCACTCACTCCCTCCCTCTCTTTACACCAACTATAGAAGAATGTGAATATAAAACACTCGCTATAGATTTACTCGTTCGTGATACTGAAGTTTAGTTATATATTGTGCATTATTCTTTTTCTCCAAACCTCTTTCTATCTATAACATCAATCGCTCTATCGATCGATCTTAATAAGAGTTTCTGCATTTTTATCTATCACTCAGTCTTTATTTCCTCATTTGTCTCTATTTATCAATCCGTCTATCTATATATCTATGTATATATGTAATGTATGTATGTATGTATGAATGTATGTATGTATCTAGCTATTCATCTATATATCTATCTACAGGTATATATGTCTATCTATCTGTAAACAATGGACTCTTTATAGAAGACTATGCATACAGAACACTACATAGCTAAACCCCTTTGTACTATTGGACTTTATGTATTTATTATGTAGCAATGTTTGGCTCTATATCGATATTGATCTATAAACAAATCAATCACAATCGCTCCATCTTAATGTATACTGTATATCAGGCATAGTATTAATGAAGAGATTCAGTTTAGCCCGAGACAGCTTCGATTTGTTGGTTAAAATAGGACTTCAGAGGCTATCAACCCTTCTGGATTATTAAGCAAGCACACTGGTCTGGTCTGGGTATAGTTTGGGGAGATGACCTTTACAACGAACCCCCCACCCCCCCCTACCTCCCCTCCCCCCCCCCCTACCTCCCCTCCCCTCCCCTCCCTATTGGCGTTGCAAATATGTGATCAAGCTCATTTTTTCTAGTTTCGTGAGATTTTCTTTTCTGCCACAGTTTTTGTATGATTCGTTTCACTTCTTCCTTATCTGTTTCTTCTTTAAATAAATGTCTTTCCATTAAATTGATTTGCACTGTAAGTCAAGAATAGCGTCAAGACTGGAGCCCCTTTTCGAGAACTCCAGTCCCTTAACAAATTCGAAAATGTACAGTATGTATCGATATTGATGACCGCGACCGTGTTTTGTTTGCCAGTCAATATAGTATAAACACTACATTATAATAATAAAGGATTACTATTATATATATATATATATATATATATATATATAATATATACTGTATATATATGTATATACTGTCTTCGTGGTGCAATGCATAAGTGTGTTGATTTTCGGTGTGAGCATCCTAGGTTCGAATCCCCGGACTGCCACATGTGTTTGTTAATTTCATTAATCGAGTTTAGGTGTAAAGTTGGTTAAATTGGTGGAGAGAACATATATATATATATATATATATATATATATATATATATAAATATATAATTATGTATAATACACAGTATATATTATACCAAAACTGATACGCTGCCTTGAGATAAAATATAACGAACTAGAAGCATATACTGTATATACCGGTATATATATATATATACTGTATATATATATATATATATATATATATATAGAGAGAGAGAGAGAGAGAGAGAGAGAGAGAAGGAAGATTGATACGGTACTCTTGCGATTATTGAACTTCAGGGGGCCTTACTTTTCACTACATCTCTTTTCTTTCTTTCTTCTCTCTCTCTCTCCTCTTCCTTTACTCTCCCTCCTTCCTTTTTTTCTCCCTCCTTCCTTCCTCTTTCCTTTCTCTCTCCCTCCTTCATTCCTCTTTCCCTTCTCTCTCCCTCTTGCCTTCCCTCTCTCTCTCTCCTTTCTCTCTCCCTCTTGCCTTCCCTATCTCTCTCCTTCCTTCCTCTCTCCCTCCTTCATTTTCTCTCTCTCTCTCTCCTTCATTTTCTCTCTCCCTCTCTCCTTCATTTTCTCTCTCCCTCCCTCCTCCTCTCTCCGCCCTTCCTCCCCTCTCTCTCTCTCCTCCCTTTTCTCTCTCCCTCCATCCTTTCTTCTATCTCTCTCAATTGTGTGTATCCGTTTGGGACGAAAGGTCTTAAAATGGGGGAACTAATGAAGTGACCTTCTTTAGATCTCATACCTAATGGGGCTGAACACCAGGGGCGGGGGGGAGGTCCAGAAAAAACCCCTACCTCCCTCTTAACCACAGAAAATCGACGATGAAATCCAAGTCACTTCAGATAGGACTGTTTAACCCCTTCTGTATCGGCGACATATTTTGTTTACTTTATTCTGGCTACTATTAGACGATATTAAATTGTTAAAAAGGGCTTCCAGCAATTATCAGGCTTCGAACGGTCTCACTTAACCATTTTGAATTCCACAGATCCTTCTAAAACTGTTCACAATCATCTAAACATAGCTAGAATAAACTTACCCAATTCAGTACCAGGGACGTCCCTTTCATCATATTCTGGCAACTAACAGACGATTTGATTAAACTTAGGAAGGACCTATTGCAATAATAAGGGGAGGTGTGGTGGAGTGGTCTTGTCACTGGGCTGGTAATCCAAAGGTCCCGGGTTCAAATCCCGATGTATCAATGGGAAGATATTATTGGGATGGAATTTGTGCTGTACCTAGTATCAGTGCATTACCACAAGCCCACCGAAACGTCAATAAAATACCCTCATTGTTCCCTGATTAAATAGCACTGTATGAATATTCCCATATTCAAAATATGCTATAGGGGTGCAATGCCTGGTGAGTTATCTGCTCAACAGGTGGCGTTGTGTGTGTAAGTGTGAGAGTTCGAGTGTAGGTGGTGAGACAGTGAAGCACGGGAACGAGGTGGCTTCAGAGATGGGGTCGTTTCGGGCCATGAGTGAGCACCGTGCCTCATGTGAAGGCAAGATGGCAGGTGCTCGTTGTACTCTACGTGCTTCACATGTCTCACTACCTAGACTGGAACAAGACCTCACGGGCTTCACTGTTCATTGTAAAGCGGTGAATGTTAAGGCTCTCAGCCTATGCCCGAGAGGAAGTAAGTTGGAATATAGAAAAAAAAAAAAAAAAAAAAAAACTATTTCAACCAACCCTTTTAACTAACATAGATCCTTCCTAAGTTGCATTATATCGTCTAAATATAGCTATAATAAAATATAACACATCGCTTGTACTCAAATGGTTAAAAAGGCTTAAGTATGATACCAGTTCGCTTATCCCATTCGCGGAACCTCCTGAAGATCATCCCGCATTTTGACAGTTTATTCTGGCTATTATAAGACGATTTTATGTCGCTTAGGAAGGATCTGTGGGAAATCTAAAATATGAGTAATGTCTCAAATAACCCCCTGACTCCTATATACCCATTGTAATCTGAATGAAATCGTCTAGTAATAGCCAGAAAATTGAAAAACAATAAGGGTCATAATTTTTTCTTAAGGAACAGTTTCAGTTGATATAGTTTAATTGATGGTACAAAATGTGTAGTTTTCCTATTCACGTAATTATAATTTAGTTATAATTAGTTTATAGTTAGTTTATAATTCTAAGAATAACTGAATTATAATTGCGTGCATAAGGTAACTACACAAATTTTACCATTCATCATTGTGAAGTAACTGAAGTTTGCTGTTGATTTTTGTATATACAATATACTGAAATAAAAATGGTTTAATTAACAAAAGGTATTGATTATTATTATTGTTATTATTATTATTATTATTATTAGAGTTTCTATTAATTGTTATGTATATAGAAGTCGGACCAGACCAGATGGCTGGAGTAAAGTAAGAAAGAAGAGCAATTGGACAGAGGAAGAACAAGCGGAGAAGTGAGAAGTACAGAAGACTGAGAGTTCTCGGGCTCAACCAAGTTACCTACTTGGATACATTTATAAGTTTCAAACCTTTGTGGAACTTTAGATTTGTATAATTTCGTGTTCAATTCCTAATCGTACTCACAGAACCACGTGAAATATATCGCGTAGGGCATCAGTTGAATACTTCATACGAAAATTAGATGTATTTGTATTATATTTAATTTCTTATTATTGTAGTTACTTCCCTAGACCTCCATGAAGGGGAGATTTTTAGTTTCTTCCCTAGACCTCAAGCTTAATAACATAACATCTAGAACTCCTTTCAAGATGTGTTTGTACATTTTTCGGTAAGCAAATGTCCAGGCCTCTTAAAATACAGGCTTGCTATCGCTCGCCAGGGACAAATCTACACCTAATTGGCGCGAACGAAAAGTCTTAAAATTAACATAAAATGAAGTGAAAATATGATATATATATTTTACCACACTGCTGATGATAAGTATTAGTCCAGCACATCTCTAATATTATTGTATTATTATTATTATTATTATTATTATTAAGATAAATTTGTAAATTTTTTGATAGAAAAACATGTGCCGGTCGAAGGCTGCATCTTCTTAAATTACAGGCTTACTCTCGCTTGCCAGGAAAAATCGACACCTAAATTGCATGAACGGTCTTAATATTGGCATAAAAAAAAAGGCCGAAAGGTCTTAAATTTGCCAAACTAAAAACTAATGAAGGAGAAGAGGGGCCAGAAAAGCTAATCATTTCCCCTTAATTAACCCCTTCAGCACGATGACGTTTATTTATCTTTGATTATGGCTAAAATTAGATGATTTTGTGCAGGTTAAATTTTGAGATCGTGGAAAATATCAAGGAAACCGGCCACGAATTTTCCTGGAAAGTTGGAAGTCACCCATCCAATGAACATAACTTATACATCATATTAATATATGTTTCAACTTTCGGAAAAACCGTTTTCTCCATTATCCAACAATCTTAAGATACGGCCCCGATAGTGGGTGACGGCTATGAAGTACAGGGAAATTGAGGGGTAAAAGACGAAAATAAGGGGTAATATTAGCCTAACCTAACAACCTTACCTAACCTAACCTAGTATATTAGGTGGGGGCTGCCGCCCCCACACCTCCGCTGGTTTGGTATGTAATTAATAAAAGGTTGACGGTATACAAAAAAAAAAAAAAAAAATGAATGAAGTCTACGGTATTTACTCCGCAATCTTCAGTTTTGGCTGTGGATAACTGGAAGTAAATATTAACTTTTTCAAAGTAATTGAAAACGGTTTTTCCGAAAGTTGAAACATATATTAATATGATGTATAGGTTATGTTCATTTAATGGGTGACTTCCAAATTTCCAGGAAAATTTGTGGCCGGTTTCCTTGATAAATACCAAGATGGTATTTACCCATTTGAGTCGTATAGGTAGATCATAAGCTTAAGAAAATCGTCGTATTTACCCATTTGAGTCGTATAGGTAATTTATAAGCTTAAGAAAATCGTCGTATGGTAACCAGATTATGATGAAAAATAGGTTATCGTGCTGAAGGGGTTAAAAGTTTATTCAGGCTGAACGAGGCTATCCAAGGGGTATACATATTAAGGGGGGTGACCTGCTTTTTTTCTCCCCGTTTCTCTCTTTCTCTGACTTGTATCTATTCAGTCCCATTCAGCCTACTATTTTAAGACGTTTATCCCCATCAAAGTGTAACAAAAAATCCTATCGAGCGGCAGCGATCCAGCATATTATTTAAAATGTTTTTTGACAGCAGGCTAAATTTGTAAATTTTTCGATAGAAAAACGCTTCCGGCGTAGCCGGATTTCTCCATATAATGCTGGCTCCCTATCGCTCGCCAGGAAGAAATCGACACCTGGATGGGGATAAACGTCTTAAAACAGTAGACTGCATGGGAACGAATGGATGGAAGCCAGAGAAAGAGAGAAAAACAAAAAGCAGGTCACTCCCATAAGGGCTTTAAGTAATTACATTACGTGCGAATAATGAATCTGTTTCTGTTCTTCACGATTGGAAAATGAGACAAATGTATATAAATTATTTCAGAAAAATTAAATATCCCTAGATTTCGTTGTATTAAATATTTTGTGTGTGTTAATATACTGTATATTACCAGACTGATGATGATAAGTATTATTCCAGCACATCTTTATTATTATTGTATTATTATTATTATTAATATACATTTTTACATTTTTTGTAAGAAAAATATGTGCCGGCCGAAGGCTGGTTCTTTTTAAATTACATGCTTACAGTCGCTTGGCAGGAAAAAATCGAGACCTAAATTGCATGAACGGTCTTAATATTGGCAAAAAAAAAAAAAAAAAAAAAAAAAAAAAAAAAAAAAAAAATCTTATATTCGCCAAACCAAAAACTAATAGGGCTAAACATGAGGGAGAAGAGGGGCCAGGAAAGCCAATCATCTTCCCTTAATTAACCCCTTCAGCACGATGACGTTTCTTTATCTTTGAATCTTGCTAAAATATGATGATTTTGTGCAGGTTAAGAAGGACTTATTTTGAGATCGTATTTATCCATTTGAGTCGTATAGGTAGATCATAAGCTTAAGAAATTCGTCGTATTTACCCATTTGAGTCGTATAGGTAGATTATAAGCTAAAGAAACTCGTCGTATTTACCCATTTGAGTCGTATAGGTAGATTATAAGCTAAAGAAATTCGTCGTATTTACCCATTTGAGTCGTATAGGTAGATTATAAGCTAAAGAAATTCGTCGTATTTACCCATTTGAGTCGTATAGGTAGATTATAAGCTAAAGAAATTCGTCGTATTTACCCATTTGAGTCGTATAGGTAGATTATAAGCTTAAGAAACTCGTCGTATTTACCCATTTGAGTCGTATAGGTAGATTATAAGCTAAAGAAATTCGTCGTATTTACCCATTTGAGTCGTATAGGTAGATTATAAGCTTAAGAAATTCGTCGTATTTACCCATTTGAGTCGTATAGGTAGATTATAAGCTTAAGAAATTCGTCGTATTTACCCATTTGAGTCGTATAGGTAAATTTTAAGCTTAAGAAACCCGTCGTACGGTAAACAGACTATGATGACAACATTGTGTCATCGTTCTGAAGGGGTTAAGAAAAACTATTTTGGAATTATATTTACCCATTTGAGTCGTATAGGTAGAGTACAAGCTAGTCAGTTACTGAAAATAGGACTTCAGAGGCTATCAACCCTATTGGATTATTAAGCCAGCACACCATAATTCAAGAATAACGTCAGGACTGGAGCTTTTCTGCGAGAACTCCAGTCCCTTCACAACCAGGAAGGAGGACCGAAGACAGCGAGGACGGCAATCTACAAAGGAATTAAATACTAATCCGTCAAGAACCGCGAATTTGGATAAAGCTCCACCAACACGACCCAAATTCAAAACCGTCAGGGATAACGACCGAGGACCGAGGATAGCCATGAATGTAAATGTAGATCCGACCAGAACCAAAAATTCGATGAAAGAACGATCTGCGAGTTCTAAAACCGCAACTTTAAAGGTTTTCTATGCAAACGCTCGTAGCATACGCAATAAATTTTCAGATTTAGAGGAACTAGTGTTTACAGAAAATTATGATGTGATTGGCATAACAGAATCTTGGCTCAATACACAAGATAGAGACTTTTTAGCAGAGTATTCACTTCCCGGTTATGTAATGTTTGAGAACAGCCGAATAAATAAAAATGGAGGTGGCGTTTTATTTTATATCAAAGAAAGTCTTAACCCGACCCTCGTGTCAAAACCTCAAATTGTGAACGTCGACACATCTTTTGTGCTAATAAAGAATAATAAAGGTACAAAAATAATACTTGCGTTAATATACAGACCTCCAGCTCAATCAGTGCAAACTGACCGAGAAATTTACGAACAAATTGCAGATGTAAGTAACTCACAAGATACCGTAATTTTTGGCGACTTTAATTTACCTGTGACCAAGTGGGGCGATACTCTTACTTCACACTCCGGACATGACTTGTATACGAACTTGCAAGAGAGTTCGCTTTATCAATTTGTTCGAATGCCGACCCGTGGTAATAACGTTCTTGACATTGTACTTGCAACAAAAGAAGAATTGATAGAGAATTTGAATGTTGGTGATGAATTCAGTAACAGCGACCATCGTACGATAACTTTCACTTTAAAGTTTACTAGTAACGAACCAAATAGTAGCATCGAAAAAGTCCCTAATTTCAAGAAAGCAAACTTCCATAAACTTAGAGCTATGTTTAAAGAAACTGACTGGAGCTTTTTAATTAACAATAACGACATAAATACATCTTGGAAGTTATTCGAAACCACTTACCTAAAAGCAGTGCAAGACTGCATACCATCGAAAATACGGCGTCCAGGCCATAATAATAAGCCCAAATGGTGGAATAAAGATATTTCAAACTGCCTGCTTGCTAAAAATGTGCTAATGATAGATTAAAATCCTCACAAAATGACGAAGAACGGGTGAAATTTGTAGAGCTACGACGCAAAGCCAAAAAGTTAATTAAGCAAAGTAAAAAGACCTTAGAGTTACATATTGCGAATCAAAGTAAAACAAACCCGAAAGAATTCTATAGTTATATCAGAAAGAAAAAAGTAGTTACTTCAACTGTTGGACCGTTAGTCGATGAAAAAGGAGAATACACCAAAGACGAAGTACAAATGAGTAATGCCCTCAATACCTTCTTTGCATCAGTTTTTACAACAGAAGACCTCAGTGATATCCCTACACCATCGCCGATTCAGATTGATAATTCAGATGTTCTAAGCAATATCACCGTTACAGAGAGAGAAGTATTGAATTGTTTAGATAAACTCAAGGTAAATAAAACGCCAGGACCTGATACAATCTCGCCTAGAGTTCTAAAGGAAGCTAAGAATGAGCTCTCCAAACCACTGACATTACTATTCAATAAATCCTTGCAGTCTGGAACTATGCCTGATCAGTGGAAGCTAGCCAACGTAACACCGATATTCAAAAAAGGCAGCAAATCCCTACCCAGTAACTATCGTCCAATTAGCTTAACCTCAGTTGTATGTAAAATGCTAGAAACGGTCATACGAGACAGACTCGTAAATCACTTGGAGGAAAATAACATACTTAAAGATACTCAACACGGCTTTCGTAAAAAACGTTCCTGTTTAACAAACCTCTTAGACTTCTTCCACGATATCCTCAACCTCTACGATGAGAGTAAAGCTGTAGATATTATATACCTTGATTTTCAAAAAGGCCTTTGACAAAGTTCCCCACAAACGTTTACTGCTAAAACTAAAAGCGCATGGAATACAAGACGGTGTGTTGAAATGGATAGAAAATTGGCTCAGCAACAGAAAGCAAAGGGTAGTCATAAACGGTAAGGCATCTAAATGGACCAATGTAAGTAGCGGGGTACCCCAGGGATCGGTACTAGGACCAATTCTCTTTCTAATTTACATCAACGACATAGATGAGGGTCTCACCTGCACAATCTCAAAATTTGCTGACGATACAAAAATTGCAAATAGCGTACTCTCAAAAGAACAAGTTGACGATATGCAACACAATCTAGATAAATTGTCATGTTGGGCCCAAATTTGGCAAATGAGTTTCAATGCGGATAAATGTAAAGTACTACATGTCGGATACCTAAATGAGAAAGCAAACTATTCGATGAATGGCACTCAGCTTAAGAATGTAAACAGAGAAACTGATCTGGGAGTAACAATATCGAGTAACCTAAAACCGAGTCAACAATGTTCAGAAGTTGTTAAGAAGGCAAACAAAATAATTGGCTTTATAGGCAGGTCATTTGAGCATAAATCCAAAGAAGTTATCCTAACCTTTTACAATTCCTTAGTCCGCCCTCTTCTGGAATACTGCGTTCAATCCTGGTGCCCTTATTACCAAAAAGATATAAACAAGCTAGAACGAGTTCAACGTAGAGTTACCAAAATGATACCTAGCCTAAAGAACAAACCATACGAAGAGCGTCTTAGAGAATTAAATCTATTTCCTTTAACCCAGCGCAGATTAAGAGGCGACTTAATTCAAGTGTTCAAAATCATCAAAGGCATCGACAATATGAACTGTAGTAAGTACTTCACTATCGACCAATCTAATTACACGCGGGGAAACGGTTGCAAAATTATTGGTAAATCTTTTAACTCGCACGAATCTAAGAATTTCTTCTTCAATCGAGTTGTCAACTTGTGGAATGGGCTTCCCCGAGACGTTATAGACTGCAGCACCGTTGATTCATTTAAATTCCGCCTAGACAAATATCTCGCATCAAACCCGCGACTGACTGCGTTTGTAAATGAATAACTTTATCCTCCCCTCAGTTACTAACCCATATGTCCCCTACTAACTTCCTAGTCCTGCCACGTTAGTGGCAGGGCAGTAGTTCCCTTTCCAATGTTCCCTTACCCACTCTAAACCACTGTTTGGACACTTGATCCTCAGTGTTTTGGAGGACAAGCAACCTAGAAGGGTCACTAGATCTGTTGTTGCTTGATTTCCTTTGTACTCCTTTGTACTCCTTTGTACTACAAGCTAAAGACAATCGTCATTTGGTAACCAGAATATGATTGTATTTACCCATTGGAGTCGTATAGGTATTATTATAGGTATATTATTATTATATTATAAGCTTAAGAAAATCGTCGTTTGGTAACCATGATATGATGGTATTTACCCATTGGAGCCGCATAGGTAGATTATAAGCTTAAGAAAATCGTCGTATGGTAACCAGATTATGATGACAATTAGGTTATCGTGCTGAAGGGGTTAAAAGTTTATATATACATGCTAAACGAGGCTATCCAAGGGGTATAAATATTAAGGGGGGTGACCTGCTTTTTTTCTCCACGTTTCTCTCTTTCTCTGACTAGTATCTATTCAGTCCCATTCAGCCTACTATTATAAGATGTTTATCCCCATCAGAGTGTAAAAAAAAAAACTATGGAGCGGTAGCGAGCTAGCATATTATTTAAACAAAAAATTGACAGCAGGCTAAATTTGTACATTTTTCGATAGAAAAATGCCTCTGGCGAAGCCGGATTTCTCCATATAATGCTGGCTCGCTATCGCTCGCCAGGAAGAAATCGACACCTGGATGGGGATAAACGTCTTAAAACAGTAGGCTGCATGGGAACGAATGGATGGAAGAGAAAGAGAGAAAAGGGGAGAAAAATAAGCAGGTCATCCCCCATAAGGGCTTTAAGTAATTACATTATGTGCGAATGATGAATCCATCCATAACGATTAGTTATTAAGACTCGATTATGTTTCAGAAAAAATAATAGAAGTCGAACAACAAATCTACCAAATACTTATTTTTGTATTTATATATATTACCAGACTGATGATGATAAGTATAATTAGCAAATTTATTATTGTATTATTTTTATTATTACCAGGTATTATTATTATTATTATTATTATTATTATTTAAGTATACCATGTAAGAAGTATTTTGTTTTATGTATTTTGCGTTTGTGTTCATTGTTTTCCGTTAAGTTGTCCCTATTCTTGCTCTGTCTTGAGTCGGGCCCCCCCCAAAAAAAAGGAAAAGTGGGGAATGGGCCTGAATATATAGATAGATAGATGTTAGAAGTATGCTTAGTTAGTCAAGAATATATCAATGCATGTCACCTCTTCGGTGGATGGGACTCGTTAGCCTTGGTCGGAAACTCATCTAGGGGAGACAACCTTATACAAATCCGGGTGGATGGGACTCGTCAGCCTTGGTTGGCAACCTGTCTAGGGGAGTAAACCTGATACAAATCCGTACTGCTTACCTAAGGGTAAGGCAGGTTAGTGGATGGATTAGCCGAACACCACTGTAGAAAAATAGTGCTAACAATATACACAGAGGGCCTCGGAGTCGGACGGATCCTAATTGAGTGGTCAATCCTGTAAGTCCTTCACTAAACTGGCTTGGGTTGTCCCTCTCTCAGGGAATAGGTCCGCTTGGGGGTATTCTGTGTATGGCCACCCTCGTAAGGGGAGTAAGGCGTCCGGCAATAGATAGATAGATAGATGTCACCTCTTATCATTTCATATCAGCAAGTAAGATTTGGACTCACACGACCTAGGCTGAGACACACACACACACACATTTGTGTGTAAAATCAGGATGTATAAACAGTATGGGTTTTAAGGGGGGTCACCTGCTTGTTTTCTCTTTCTCTTCTTTTCTCTCTTTCTATGGCTTGTATTCATTCGGCCCCATTATGACAACTGTTTTAAGATGTTTATCCCTATCCAGGTGACGATAAGTATTATTTCAGCACATCATTTATTGCATTATTTGATTTTACCGTGTGAAACGTGCAGTCTGTTTATTTAAGAATCTATTAATGCTGGAGGAATTTTCCGTTTTCTACTGTACTTCTCATTTCTCACCTTGTTCTTCCTCTATCTATTTACTCTTCTTTCCTACTTTACTCCAGCCATCTAGTCTGGTCATCTATTTATACTTTCATATCAGCAAGTAAGATTTCAACTCACACACGACAGAGGGTGACAAGCGCACGCACATTTTTTTCCCTGTGTATAAAGGAGACAAAAGGCAAAACTGCCTGTAACAAGTGTCCCTCCCAAGGTTGAAAGAGCGATAGAGAGCCAAAATCAAGGTACATTAGAGTTATTTTAGGTGTGTGAGAAAAAAGTGTGGTTGGCTTGTAAAGTAAAATTAAAAGGAGTAGGTGTTTGTGAGAGTTAGCTGGATTACTCTCTGTGTAGGTGAGACACAATAGTATAATAGGGGAAGCCAGGCAAATGAAACCGGAGTTCCAGCAACTCCTTATCATATGCCTATGTGGCGTCCCCTGGGTACACACACACACACACACACACACACACACACACACACACACACACAAACAACGATCAAGGCTGCAATAACCGCGCTTCGCACATTCCAGGGAGAGAGAGAGAGAGTGAGTTACAGGGACAGATACGATTGAAGTTAACATCTATATTAGATACAACGGCTACATACTGTAGGTGTCTGCTTATATTTGTTATATAATTGTTTTTTTAATACTGGTGCATGCATTTAACTTCTGACAACTGGGAAGGGTAGCAAATGAGAGAGAGAGAGAGACATAAATGTGCTTCGAGTTTATTTAGAATGTTTGATACACAGTTGGTTTATTATATTTTCTAAGTAATTGGGCTGTTAATCTTACTGCATACAACACTGTTATTGATACTAGAGAGAGAGAGAGAGAGAGCGAGCTAATATTTTATACACAGATATTTCGATCTTGTCTAGGTGCTTCGACTTGTTAACGTAATACAGTACACGTAATAAGCCCATATGAGAGAGTACAACGGAAATCAAGCAACAATAGGTCTAGTGACTCCTCTAGACTGCTTGTCCTCCAAAACACTGAGGATCAAGTGTCCGAACAGTGGTTTAGCATGGGTAAGGGAAAATTGGGAAGGGAACTAATGCCCTGGAACTAATGTCCGTGGCAGGATTAGGAAGTTAGTAGGGGACAGATTGGTTAGTATCATATAACAGTTATAAATGATCTTTCGTATATCCGGGAAAAAGAGAGTAACGTCTTAATAATATATAATTATACGCAATAAACTTTCATGAATCTGAGATTCTGATGGGGGAATAAAATAAAGTTATTAATTTACAAATGCAGTCAATCGCGGGTTTGATGCAAGATATTTGTCTAGGCAAAGTTTAAAAGAATCAACGGTGCTGCAGTCTATAACGTCCCGGGGAAGCCCATTCCACAAGTTGACAACTCGATTGAAAAATAAATTCTTAGATTCGTGTGTGTGAGAAAGAGAGAGAGAGAGAGAGAGAGAGAGAGAGAGAGAGAGAGAGAGAGAGAGAGAGAGAGAGAGAGAGAGTACAAAGGAGTACAAAGGAAATCAAGCAACAACAGATCTAGTGACCCTTCTAGGTTGCTTGTCCTCCAAAACACTGAGGATCAAGTGTCCAAACAGTGGTTTAGAGTGGGTAAGGGAACATTGGAAAGGGAACTACTGCCCTGCCACTAACGTGGCAGGACTAGGAAGTTAGTAGGGGACATATGGGTTAGTAACTGAGTGGAGGATAAAGTTATTCATTTGCAAACGCAGTCAGTCGCGGGTTTGATGCGAGATATTTGTCTAGGCGGAATTTAAATGAATCAACGGTGCTGCAGTCTATAACGTCTCGGGGAAGCCCATTCCACAAGTTGACAACTCGATTGAAGAAGAAATTCTTAGATTCGTGCGAGTTAAAAGATTTACCAATAATTTTGCAACCGTTTCCCCGCGTGTAATTAGATTGGTCGATAGTGAAGTACTTACTACAGTTCATATTGTCGATGCCTTTGATGATTTTGAACACTTGAATTAAGTTGCCTCTTAATCTGCGCTGGGTTAAAGGAAATAGATTTAATTCTCTAAGACGCTCTTCGTATGGTTTGTTCTTTAGGCTAGGTATCATTTTGGTAACTCTACGTTGAACTCGTTCTAGCTTGTTTATATCTTTTTGGTAATAAGGGCACCAGGATTGAACGCAGTATTCCAGAAGAGGGCGGACTAAGGAATTGTAAAAGGTTAGGATAACTTCTTTGGATTTATGCTCAAATGACCTGCCTATAAAGCCAATTATTTTGTTTGCCTTCTTAACAACTTCTGAACATTGTTGACTCGGTTTTAGGTTACTCGATATTGTTACTCCCAGATCAGTTTCTCTGTTTACATTCTTAAGCTGAGTGCCATTCATCGAATAGTTTGCTTTCTCATTTAGGTATCCGACATGTAGTACTTTACATTTATCCGCATTGAAACTCATTTGCCAAATTTGGGCCCAACATGACAATTTATCTAGATTGTGTTGCATATCGTCAACTTGTTCTTTTGAGAGTACGCTATTTGCAATTTTTGTATCGTCAGCAAATTTTGAGATTGTGCAGGTGAGACCCTCATCTATGTCGTTGATGTAAATTAGAAAGAGAATTGGTCCTAGTACCGATCCCTGGGGTACCCCGCTACTTACATTGGTCCATTTAGATGCCTTACCGTTTATGACTACCCTTTGCTTTCTGTTGCTGAGCCAATTTTCTATCCATTTCAACACACCGTCTTGTATTCCATGCGCTTTTAGTTTTAGCAGTAAACGTTTGTGGGGAACTTTGTCAAAGGCCTTTTGAAAATCAAGGTATATAATATCTACAGCTTTACTCTCATCGTAGAGGTTGAGGATATCGTGGAAGAAGTCTAAGAGGTTTGTTAAACAGGAACGTTTTTTACGAAAGCCGTGTTGAGTATCTTTAAGTATGTTATTTTCCTCCAAGTGATTTACGAGTCTGTCTCGTATGACCGTTTCTAGCATTTTACATACAACTGAGGTTAAGCTAATTGGACGATAGTTACTGGGTAGGGATTTGCTGCCTTTTTTGAATATCGGTGTTACGTTGGCTAGCTTCCACTGATCAGGCATAGTTCCAGACTGCAAGGATTTATTGAATAGTAATGTCAGTGGTTTGGAGAGCTCATTCTTAGCTTCCTTTAGAACTCTAGGCGAGATTGTATCAGGTCCTGGCGTTTTATTTACCTTGAGTTTATCTAAACAATTCAATACTTCTCTCTCTGTAACGGTGATATTGCTTAGAACATCTGAATTATCAATCTGAATCGGCGATGGTGTAGGGATATCACTGAGGTCTTCTGTTGTAAAAACTGATGCAAAGAAGGTATTGAGGGCATTACTCATTTGTACTTCGTCTTTGGTGTATTCTCCTTTTTCATCGACTAACGGTCCAACAGTTGAAGTAACTACTTTTTTCTTTCTGATATAACTATAGAATTCTTTCGGGTTTGTTTTACTTTGATTCGCAATATGTAACTCTAAGGTCTTTTTACTTTGCTTAATTAACTTTTTGGCTTTGCGTCGTAGCTCTACAAATTTCACCCGTTCTTCGTCATTTTGTGAGGATTTTAATCTATCATTAGCACATTTTTTAGCAAGCAGGCAGTTTGAAATATCTTTATTCCACCATTTGGGCTTATTATTATGGCCTGGACGCCGTATTTTCGATGGTATGCAGTCTTGCACTGCTTTTAGGTAAGTGGTTTCGAATAACTTCCAAGATGTATTTATGTCGTTATTGTTAATTAAAAAGCTCCAGTCAGTTTCTTTAAACATAGCTCTAAGTTTATGGAAGTTTGCTTTCTTGAAATTAGGGACTTTTTCGATGCTACTATTTGGTTCGTTACTAGTAAACTTTAAAGTGAAAGTTATCGTACGATGGTCGCTGTTACTGAATTCATCACCAACATTCAAATTCTCTATCAATTCTTCTTTTGTTGCAAGTACAATGTCAAGAACGTTATTACCACGGGTCGGCATTCGAACAAATTGATAAAGCGAACTCTCTTGCAAGTTCGTATACAAGTCATGTCCGGAGTGTGAAGTAAGAGTATCGCCCCACTTGGTCACAGGTAAATTAAAGTCGCCAAAAATTACGGTATCTTGTGAGTTACTTACATCTGCAATTTGTTCGTAAATTTCTCGGTCAGTTTGCACTGATTGAGCTGGAGGTCTGTATATTAACGCAAGTATTATTTTTGTACCTTTATTATTCTTTATTAGCACAAAAGATGTGTCGACGTTCACAATTTGAGGTTTTGACACGAGGGTCGGGTTAAGACTTTCTTTGATATAAAATAAAACGCCACCTCCATTTTTATTTATTCGGCTGTTCTCAAACATTACATAACCGGGAAGTGAATACTCTGCTAAAAAGTCTCTATCTTGTGTATTGAGCCAAGATTCTGTTATGCCAATCACATCATAATTTTCTGTAAACACTAGTTCCTCTAAATCTGAAAATTTATTGCGTATGCTACGAGCGTTTGCATAGAAAACCTTTAAAGTTGCGGTTTTAGAACTCGCAGATCGTTCTTTCATCGAATTTTTGGTTCTGGTCGGATCTACATTTACATTCATGGCTATCCTCGGTCCTCGGTCGTTATCCCTGACGGTTTTGAATTTGGGTCGTGTTGGTGGAGCTTTATCCAAATTCGCGGTTCTTGACGGATTAGTATTTAATTCCTTTGTAGATTGCCGTCCTCGCTGTCTTCGGTCCTCCTTCCTGGTTGTGAAGGGACTGGAGTTCTCGCAGAAAAGCTCCAGTCCTGACGTTATTCTTGAATTATGGTGTGCTGGCTTAATAATCCAATAGGGTTGATAGCCTCTGAAGTCCTATTTTCAGTAACTGACTAGCTTGTACTCTACCTATACGACTCAAATGGGTAAATATAATTCCAAAATAGTTTTTCTTAACCCCTTCAGAACGATGACACAATGTTGTCATCATAGTCTGTTTACCGTACGACGAGTTTCTTAAGCTTAAAATTTACCTATACGACTCAAATGGGTAAATACGACGAATTTCTTAAGCTTATAATCTACCTATACGACTCAAATGGGTAAATACGACGAATTTCTTAAGCTTATAATCTACCTATACGACTCAAATGGGTAAATACGACGAATTTCTTTAGCTTATAATCTACCTATACGACTCAAATGGGTAAATACGACGAGTTTCTTAAGCTTATAATCTACCTATACGACTCAAATGGGTAAATACGACGAATTTCTTTAGCTTATAATCTACCTATACGACTCAAATGGGTAAATACGACGAATTTCTTTAGCTTATAATCTACCTATACGACTCAAATGGGTAAATACGACGAATTTCTTTAGCTTATAATCTACCTATACGACTCAAATGGGTAAATACGACGAGTTTCTTTAGCTTATAATCTACCTATACGACTCAAATGGGTAAATACGACGAATTTCTTAAGCTTATGATCTACCTATACGACTCAAATGGATAAATACGATCTCAAAATAAGTCCTTCTTAACCTGCACAAAATCATCATATTTTAGCAAGATTCAAAGATAAAGAAACGTCATCGTGCTGAAGGGGTTAATTAAGGGAAGATGATTGGCTTTCCTGGCCCCTCTTCTCCCTCATGTTTAGCCCTATTAGTTTTTGGTTTGGCGAATATAAGAATTTTTTTTTTTTTTTTTTTTTTTTTTTTTTGCCAATATTAAGACCGTTCATGCAATTTAGGTGTCGATTTTTTCCTGCCAAGCGACTGTAAGCATGTAATTTAAAAAGAACCAGCCTTCGGCCGGCACATATTTTTCTTACAAAAAATGTAAAAATGTATATTAATAATAATAATAATAATACAATAATAATAAAGATGTGCTGGAATAATACTTATCATCATCAGTCTGGTAATATACAGTATATTAACACACAACAAATATTTAATACAACGAAATCTAGGGATATTTAATTTTTCTGAAATAATTTATATACATTTGTCTCATTTTCCAATCGTGAAGAACAGAAACAGATTCATTATTCGCACGTAATGTAATTACTTAAAGCCCTTATGGGAGTGACCTGCTTTTTGTTTTTCTCTCTTTCTCTGGCTTCCATCCATTCGTTCCCATGCAGTCTACTGTTTTAAGACGTTTATCCCCATCCAGGTGTCGATTTCTTCCTGGCGAGCGATAGGGAGCCAGCATTATATGGAGAAATCAGGCTACGCCGGAAGCGTTTTTCTATCGAAAAATTTACAAATTTAGCCTGCTGTCAAAAAACATTTTAAATAATATGCTGGATCGCTGCCGCTCGATAGGATTTTTTGTTACACTTTGATGGGGATAAACGTCTTAAAATAGTAGGCTGAATGGGACTGAATAGATACAAGTCAGAGAAAGAGAGAAACGGGGAGAAAAAAAGCAGGTCACCCCCCTTAATATGTATACCCCTTGGATAGCCTCGTTCAGCCTGAATAAACTTTTAACCCCTTCAGCACGATAACCTATTTTTCATCATAATCTGGTTACCATACGACGATTTTCTTAAGCTTATAAATTACCTATACGACTCAAATGGGTAAATACGACGATTTTCTTAAGCTTATGATCTACCTATACGACTCAAATGGGTAAATACCATCTCGGTATTTATCAAGGAAACCGGCCACAAATTTTCCTGGAAATTTGGAAGTCACCCATTAAATGAACATAACCTATACATCATATTAATATATGTTTCAACTTTCGGAAAAACCGTTTTCAATTACTTTGAAAAAGTTAATATTTACTTCCAGTTATCCACAGCCAAAACTGAAGATTGCGGAGTAAATACCGTAGACTTCATTCATTATTTATTTATTTTTGTATACCGTCAACCTTTTATTAATTACATACCAAACCAGCGGAGGTGTGGGGGCGGCAGCCCACACCTAATATACTAGGTTAGGTTAGGTAAGGTTGTTAGGTTAGGCTAATATTACCCCTTATTTTCGTCTTTTACCCCTCAATTTCCCTGTACTTCATAGCCGTCACCCACTATCGGGGCCGTATCTTAAGATTGTTGGATAATGGAGAAAACGGTGTTTCCGAAAGTTGAAACATATATTAATATGATGTATAAGTTATGTTCATTGGATGGGTGACTTCCAACTTTCCAGGAAAATTCGTGGCCGGTTTCCTTGATATTTTCCACGATCTCAAAATTTAACCTGCACAAAATCATCTAATTTTAGCCATAATCAAAGATAAATAAACGTCATCGTGCTGAAGGGGTTAATTAAGGGGAAATGATTAGCTATTTGGTTCGTTACTAGTAAACTTTAAAGTGAAAGTTATCGTACGATGGTCGCTGTTACTGAATTCATCACCAACATTCAAATTCTCTATCAATTCTTCTTTTGTTGCAAGTACAATGTCAAGAACGTTATTACCACGGGTCGGCATTCGAACAAATTGATAAAGCGAACTCTCTTGCAAGTTCGTATACAAGTCATGTCCGGAGTGTGAAGTAAGAGTATCGCCCCACTTGGTCACAGGTAAATTAAAGTCGCCAAAAATTACGGTATCTTGTGAGTTACTTACATCTGCAATTTGTTCGTAAATTTCTCGGTCAGTTTGCACTGATTGAGCTGGAGGTCTGTATATTAACGCAAGTATTATTTTTGTACCTTTATTATTCTTTATTAGCACAAAAGATGTGTCGACGTTCACAATTTGAGGTTTTGACACGAGGGTCGGGTTAAGACTTTCTTTGATATAAAATAAAACGCCACCTCCATTTTTATTTATTCGGCTGTTCTCAAACATTACATAACCGGGAAGTGAATACTCTGCTAAAAAGTCTCTATCTTGTGTATTGAGCCAAGATTCTGTTATGCCAATCACATCATAATTTTCTGTAAACACTAGTTCCTCTAAATCTGAAAATTTATTGCGTATGCTACGAGCGTTTGCATAGAAAACCTTTAAAGTTGCGGTTTTAGAACTCGCAGATCGTTCTTTCATCGAATTTTTGGTTCTTGTCGGATCTACATTTACATTCATGGCTGTCCTCGGTCCTCGGTCGTTATCCCTGACGGTTTTGAATTTGGGTCGTGTTGGTGGAGCTTTATCCAAATTCGCGGTTCTTGACGGATTAGTATTTAATTCCTTTGTAGATTGCCGTCCTCGCTGTCTTCGGTCCTCCTTCCTGGTTGTCCTGTGCTGAGTCGATTTCTTCTCCGAAAATCCTTCACCGCATCGTTGAGAAGACGCCCAAAACGCGCTGCTCCCACCTGGTTCAGATGAACTCCATCATCCGAAAACAAATAGTCATCGTAGTAGAAATTGTCCCAGGTGTCGACGAATCCCACGTTCTCCTTCCTGCAGAGGTTTGCTAGACAACGATTTGTGCTGGTGGCTATGTTGTAAAATCGGCTCTCTACACCGAGCCGGGGGACGATTCCTGAGACGATGATCCTTGATGACTTCTCCTTAAACGACTTGATCAGCTGCTGGTACTTTAAAAGCAAATCTTCCGACCGGGTTCGCTGTATATCGTTGGATCCAACGTGGATGACGTACATTGTATTTGCAGGGGCCAGCTTTGATACTTCGTCAACTGCTGCAACTACGTCATCCACACCACCACCAGGGATACAAAAACGCTTCCTGGTCTTAGGTGCCCTGGCGCAAAACTCTGTGAGCTGACCACGTATCATCGAGTCTCCCACGAGCCGGACTTCTTCTATTTCCTCTTCGTCATCTGAGTCTGCGAATATCTGGAAACGGTTTTGACACTCGGTAATCGGTATGTGTTTCCTGGTCTTGGGGCAAACGTTGTTCCTCACGACACGGAAGTTGTCTTGAGGGGGAAGAGAGTCGCTATTTGTATCTTGAGTATCGGAAACATCAGCTGAAATGGCTACTGTAGGCGTTGAATTGTTGGCAGTTGACGTTGGGGAGAGAGAGAGAGAGAGAGAGAGAGAGAGAGAGAGAGAGAGAGAGAGAGAGAGAGAGAGAGAGAGAGAGTATTATTGATACACCTACGTTTCGATCTTGTCTAGGTGCTTCGGCTTGTTAACGTAATACACGCAATAAGCCCATCAGAGAGAGAGAGAGAGAGGGTAAACAGGAAGGGGGGGAGGGTAAGAGCGCGGAATGGAGGAGGGCAAAGGAGGTAAGTGCTGAGAGAGAGAGAGAGAGAGAGAGATATTTACATAGTTAAACTGGTCCCACAGACCTTACGATCCAAGCGAGGTTGCCAGGACCAAATTCTAGTAGAGATAGCAAATCCAAAAGTAAGGGAAAGTGGAAAGCAAGTATAGAAAAGGAGGAGAGAAAAAGAGAGAGAGAGAGAGAGAGAGAGAGAGTGAGTAATTCGTTGAGCGTCTACATCTTGGTTTAATCCACATCATCATTTGTAATCCATGTCGAGTTTTCTAAAAATCATATGTTTTTGTAGTCCTGTGTGTCCTTCAATTATTGTGTTGGTGTCGAATATATAGCGTATACTCTATTTATTTTCAGCTGACGATAGTTTGAATCCCTTATCAGCTAATTTATCGATACTTAATGGACAAATATGAAACTACTATATGTGTCTTTGGATCATATTAAGACCAAGTGTATGTAATTACCACCATATTTCACTACGAAATCTTTAAAATAACAGGCAACTTGATGGGAACTTGAAAAGAAACAGAGTAGGCTATAGGGTGTTCCTATTTCAGTAAACATTCAATTTAGTCTATACATTATTGAACGATTTTATTAGGAAGACGTCGTTGGTGTAATTGATAGTGCAATAAGCATTTCTTTGTTTCTCTGTGACTTGGTATAGTCATATAAACCTACATTAACCCACTCTGGAGCGGTGATGTCCTTTGAACTTTATTTTGGCTACTATTACATGATTATATTCAGTTTACAAAAGGGCCTCCAGCAATTTATAGGCTTCCAAATATCTCACTTAATCCTTTTTACTAAATCAGATCCGTCTTAAGCTGCACATAATCGTCTAAATATAGCAAACATATAATTAAAAAGGCGTCGCCGGTACAGAAAGGGGATAAATATTTTAGAGTTAGTGTGTAAACGCTGTGTTGAGTAGAGCCGCTGTCACACGAGCGCTTTTTCCGGCAATTTTCGATGAGCAAGTTTTTTCTTTATTTTGAGGCTCTTTCACATTGGCATAGGAAACTAGATCAAGGTAGATTATGTTAGGTAGTTTAATTCTTACGGAACTTATATTTTGAAGATGTCAGACTACAATCGCCTGTAAAAATTGGAGCAAAAATCGCTCGTATGACACCGCCTTAAGAGTGTGATGAGAGAAGAGCGATTGAGTGAAAAAGAGTGATTGAGTTAAAAAGAATGATTGACTGAAAAAGAGTGATTGAGTTATACCAGGTTCCTAATATGTATGCCCAAACCTTTGAACATTAACCTCTATAACTCACAAACGACTAGAGTAATCGAGCAAATATTGCTACCATTTGGGATGGGTCGGCCAGGGAATAGGTGTGAAAATGTACAGCCCATTTGCTCTAGCCCTTTTTGAGTTACAGAAGTTAGGGTTCACGATTTCTGGCCTACCAATTTGGAACAGGGCATAGTAGATACGAGTGGGTGAAAGTGAGTGGAAGTGACTAAGAAACAGCAAGTGAGTTTGAAAGTAAGAGAGAGAGAGTGAGTGAATGACTGAACGAGCAAATTAATTATACCATTGAGTACCAGCTACGTCCCTTTAATAATATTCTGGCAACTATTAAACGATTGTATTCAGCTTAGGAAGGACCTCTAACAATAATAAGGCTTCAAACTATCTTAAACAACCATTATAACTACAACAGATCCTTCCTAAGCTTCATACTATCGCTTAAATATTGCTAGAATACAATATATCACACGTCGCTGGTACTCAAAGGGTTAAAGCAAGAGTAAAAGAGAGTGCGAACGATTAACTGAACGTGAGAATGAATGTGCAAGAAAGGAGAGTGGGTGAGTGACTTGGTGAGAGAGTGAGTGAGTGAGAGAGAAAGAGAGAGAGGGGGGGGAGCGTGTCAAGGAGAATGTAAGTGGCAGAAAAGTGAGAGAGGCGAGGAGGCGAAATGGAAGATGAGAGAGAGAGCTAATACAGGCAATGTTGAAATGAGAATGTAGGACTAAGTAAAGTTTGACAAAAATGAGAGAGAGAGAGAGAAAGTGAGTGAGTGAGTGAGTGAGTGAGAGTGAGAGAGAGAGAGAGCGCGAGCGAGCGAGAGTGAGTGAGTGAGTGAGTGAGTGAGTGAGTGGCTGGCTGGCTGGCTGGCTGGCTGGCACGCACGCACGCACGCTATGTAGTGTTTGGAGAAGGTATTTTTATTTTTTTAAAACCCTGTGAGTACCAGGGACGTGTGCTCTATTTTATTAAAGCTTCATTTAGACAATGTTGTGCAGTTTAAGATGAATGTGTGGTAGTAAGAACGGTTATTCAAGATAGTTCCAAGTCGATTAATTGCTGGAAGCCCTTCTTAAACTGAATAAATCGTCTAATCGTAGCCAGCATCAAATGAAAAGAATTTAACTGGTACTGAACGGGTTAAGTGTTATTATTATTATTATTATTATTTGTATTGTTATTATTACTATTATTATTATTATTATTATTATTATGGAAGATATGCTGGTGTTGATCATAAAGGTATTTATAATATTTTATTTTATCTCTAGCTCTTAAGCTTTATGCTCAAGAAAATTGCCCTCCTATACTTTGATCACGTGTGTGTATGTGTGTGTATGTGTGTGTGTGTGTGCACGCGTGTTTACAGTGTGTGTGTGTAGGTGTGTGTGTGTGTGCACGCGTGTTTACAGTGTGTGTGTGTAGGTGTGTGTGTGCACGCGTGTTTACAGTGTGTGTATGTGTGTGTTTGTGTGTGTGTGTGCACGCGTGTTTACAGTGTGTGTGTGTGTGTGCACGCATGTTTACAGTGTGTGTGTGTGTGTGTGTGTGTGTGCACGCGTGTTTACAGTGTGTGTGTTTGTGTGTGTGTGTGCACGCGTGTTTACAGTGTGTGTGTGTGTGTGTGTGCACGCGTGTTTACAGTGTATGTGTGTACGCGTGTTTACAGTGTGTGTGTGTGTGCATGCGTGTTTACAGTGGGTGTGTGTACGCGTGTTTACAGTGTGTGTGTGTGTGTGTGTGTGAGTGTGTGTGAGTGTGTGAGTGTGTGTGTGTATGTATGTGTGTGTGTGTGTTTGTGTGGTTGCAGGTTTTTGTCTCCCTTACTCTCACATTTTTCCAATATTTTTCTTTCTCCAACTTTTATCTAATTCACGGATGTCCCTTACACCCATCCCCCCCCCCCCCTTCTCTCTCTCTATCTCTCTCTCTTTCTCAATCTCACTCTCTCTCTCTCTCTCTTGATATTAGTGTTATTTGATCAATATTTGTTCTTGTGCGTTTTTCTTCATTTGCCTATCAGCCTTAAAAGCCTGCGTCTCTCCTCCCCCCTCTCTCTCCCGCCCCCCCCCCTCCCTCCCTCTCCCCTTCTCTCTCTCTCTCTCTCTCTCTCTCTCTCTCTCTCTCCTTTAAAAAAAGACAGGAAGGAGAGGCAACCGGTCTATTTACGTAGTCGATAGAGTTAAAAATAGACTGAGAGGGAGGAACAGAGGGAGGAAGGATGAGAGGAGGGGGGGGGGGGGAGGGAGATAGAGAGAGGATGAGGGAGGGAGGGAACGGGGTGTGAGGGAGGGAGAGAGGGAAGGGGGGGGGGGAGGAAGAAGGCAGGGGTGAGAGAAAAAAAATGGTAGTTGGAACAATCAAAAGGCGCGTGAAAGAGAGAGAGAGAGAGAGAGAGAGAGAGAGATCTTTTAGAAATGTCGTTCATAGTTTTACATGAATGCTCAAATTCCGGAAAATGACAACTATTTGCAAAATTACGAAAATGTATCATTTGCTTGAACAATGATATATTTATTAGGAATGCAACTCTGAAAGAAAAATAGTTGGTCATGTTGACTATATTCCGGTTACAATGTTTACGTTGTTAATCCCATTCAGTGCCAGGGACGTCTTTTGTATCATATTCTGGCAACTATTAGACGATTGTATTCAGCTTAGGAAGGACCTCTAGCATTAATACGACTTCAAACTATCTCAACCAACCCGTTTAACTATACCACAGATCCTTCCTAAGCTGCATACTATCGTCTAAATAGAGCTTGAATAAAATACAACGCACGGCGCTGGTACTCAAAGGGTTAAAAAGTGTAGAAAGGGGAGATTGGGTGTTGGAGAGAGAAGAAGCTGTTGGAGTGGCTTTGTTATGTCAGGTCAGGTGAAGGTATTGATGGATAAGCCTTTACAACGGCATTTCGTACTACTTTTTACTTTTTCCCATTCTCTGAAGAGTGTAGAGAGGGGAGATTGGGTGTTGGAGAGAGAGGAAGCTGTTGGTGTGGCTTTGTTATGTGTGATAGCGTAAACATGAGAGAGGGGAGATTGGGTGATGGAGAGAGAGGAAGCTGTTGCAGTGGCTTTGTTATGTGTGATAGCGTAAAGATAAATGGACAGCACCGGTACTGAAAGTGTTAAAGAAACAATAATTGGCCACTTGCGAGTTTCGTTCTATAAGGAAGTTGGAGCTGTAGACATCGATATTGAGTAGAATTACCTTCTAAAATACGGTTGTAGTGCATATATAAACACATAAAACCCAATTCAACTTACTTCCTATCCATCAAAAACCTACATTATTATTATATTTCTGTTATTTATCGATGTTTACGCCTCCAACTTCCTTATAGCCTGAAATTCGCAAGTAGTCAATTGGCCCGAACAACCACCGTCCTTCGATAGACGAGCTCATTAGTCGATAGATGCAAATTAGGCAAGCGACTAATTCTGATATAATTGAATGTATTAAATATCTGATTGGTGCGCCGGTCAGGTATTTAAGGGGGGGTCACCTGCTTTTCTTCTCTTTCTCTCCTTTTCTCTCTTTCTCTGGCTTGTATCCATTCGGCCCCATTCAGCCAACTGTTTTAAGACGTGTATCCCCATCCAGGTGTTGATTTCTTCCTGGCGAGCGATAGTGAGGTAGTATTGTATGAAGAAATCCGGCTTCGCCGGAGACATTTTTCTATCGAAAAATATACAAATTTAGCTTGCTGTCAAAACAAAAATATATACATGCTGGCTCGCTACCGCTCGCCAGGAAAATATTGACACCTGGATGGGGGTAAACGTCTTAAAACAGTAGGCTGAATGGGGCCGAATGGATACAAGCCAAAGAGAGAGGGAGAGAAAGAGAAAACAAAAAGCGAGGTGGGTTCCCTTATTGAATTGATTGTGAAGTGAGTGGGAATATTAGGTTTGTTATTATGGCCTTCATTATTAATGAGGTTGGTAGAATTGCGTTGGTGTTGTTTGTGTTGTTGTTGTTGTTGTTGTTGTTGTTGGGAGTCACAGTCTGTTTGTCTATCTGTCTGTGTTATTGTGTGTTAGTATGTTACCCACTCACTCTTCGTCTCTCTCTCTCTCTCTCTCTCCTAGTCCTGCCACGTTAGTGGCAGGGCAGTAGTTCCCTTTCCAACGTTCCCTTACCCACTCTAAACCACTGTTTGGACACTTGATCCTCAGTGTTTTGGAGGACAAGCAACCTAGAAGGGTCACTAGACCTGTTGTTGCTTGATTTCCTTTGTACTCCTTTGTACTCCTTTGTACTCTCTCTCTCTCTCTCTCTATCTATCTATCTATCTATCTATCTATCTATCTATCTCTATCTCTATCTCCTATCTATCTATCTCCTATCTATCTATCTCCTATCTATCTATCTATCTATCTATCTATCTATATATATATACAGAGCCCACATTACGTTAAACAATATTTGTATGTATTATTTTTGATTTAAGAATTATGTAAAAAATGTACAATGTATCTTTTATGAAATAAAACTGACTATCTATCTATATCTATATCTATCTGTCTATCTATCTATCTATCTATTTATCTATCTATCTATCTATCTATCTATCTGTCTGTCTGTCTGTCTGTCTGTCTGTCTATCTATCTATCTATCTATCTATCTCTCTCTCTCTCTCTCTCTCTCTCTCTCTCTCTCTCTCTCTCTCTCTCTCTCTCTCTCTCTCTCTCTCTCTCTCCCTCTCTCTCTCTCTATCTATCTATCTATCTATCTGTCTATCTGTGTCTGTCTGTCTGTCTGTCTGTCTGTCTGTCTGTCTGTCTGTCTGTCTGTCTAGAGATATAGAGAAGCCTTTCATTTACCTGTTCATATTCTTTTATGCATTTGCTTAGTCATCTATTGATATTTAAATAATTTTAGCTCCCTCATTTTCTCTCTCTCTCTCTCTCTCTCTCTCTCTCTCTCTCTCTCTCTCTCTCTCTCTCTCTGTGTGTGTCTCCCCTCCTCTCGTGCCTTCATTACTTCAGATCATTTCACCCGTGTGTAAATAACGCTGCACATATTGTCTTCTTTGTCTTCCAGAGCTGCTGATCCTTGATTAATTTACTCTTTACTCTCTCTCTCTCTCTCTCTCTCGCTCTCTCTCTCTTGCTTCAAATTAATTTATTATAACATTATAACATTTATTATAACCAATATATGCTCTCTCTCTCTCTCTCTCTCTCCTAGATATAAATAACGAAATCAATGAGATATGGGAGCAGTCTAACAATATGTTTATGATAGCACAGAACAAATATGTACCAAAGAAAGTTAAGGTGAAACTGAGTTCTTTTTTGGCCTATAAATTCATTCATTCATAAATTCTTAGTTTCCTCGCTAGACATTCCTCAAACTTAGAAAAAAACATCCCCTAGACCCCTCTCAAGATAAATTTGTAAATTTTTCGGTAGAAAAATGTTCCGGCCAAAGGCCGGTTCCTCTTATAATTACTGGCTGGCTATTGCTCGCCAGGAAAAAATCGACAACTAAATGGCACGATAGGTCTTAACATTTATAACGAAATGGGACGAAAGGTCTTAAAATCGTCAAAGAAATGGGCCGAACATCTACAAATTTAAAAACTAATGGGACTAAACACGAGGGAGAAAGGGGTTCAGAACAACGGTCTGTCTCCCCTTAACTGAAAAATCACCCCGGTACAGACTATTAATAACACATAAAACAAAGCCACTCCAACAGCTTCCTCTCTCTCACTTCTCCCCTCCTCAGACAAATAGGAAAACTAGAAAGTAGCTACGAGGTGCCGTTGTAAAGGCTTATCCCTCAATACCTTCACCTGACCTGACAATAGTGAAATCGGTAATGCAATAATAAACAGAAAGAAAATGCTCAAACTTAAGGGGGGTCACCGGCTTTTTTGATCTTTCTCTCCTTTTCTCTCTTTCCCTAGCTTGTATCCATTCGGCCCCATTCAGCCAACTGTTTTAAGACGTATATCCCCATCCAGGTGTCGTTTTTTTCCTGGCGAGCGGTAGCGAGCCAGCATTGTATGGCGAAATCTGGCTTCGCCGGAGACATTTTTCTATAGAAAAATGTACACAGCTTGCTGTACAAAAAAAAAAAAAAAAAAAAAAAAAAAAATATATATATATACAGTGTATATATATATATATATATATATTAATTATATACTGTATGGTGGCTCGCTACCAGTCGCCAGAACAAATATTGACACCTGAATGGGGGAAAACGTCTTAAAACAGTAGGCCGAATAGGGCCGAATGGATACAAGCCAAAGTGAGAGGGAAAGAAAGAGAATAAAGCGAAGTGGCTCTCTTAAAATAACTAAAGAACTGGTACCTGTGCAGTAGTGTGGTGTATATTGTGAATCAACAGGGAAGCTATACTCAGTGGACAGTAGTAATAATATCAAATTTTTCTGTTAATTACATACGTGTAAGGGAGGTTACCTGCTTAGTTTCTATCTCTGGATTGTATTAATTCGGCCCCATTCAGTCTACTGTGTAAAGACGTTAATCCCCATCCAGGTGTTTATGTATACCTGGCGAGCGATCATGAACCACCATATCTTGGATAAGGAGTTGAACAGCTGGCTAAATTTGTACCTTTTCGATAGAAATATGTGTCCGGTTTATCTATAAAATGCTGGCTCGCGACACCTGGATGGGGGGGATATATGTCTTAAAACAGTAAGCTGAATGGGGCCAAATGGATACAACCAAGAAACAGGAAACAGAGCACGTCACCCCCTTATTTATTTTTATTTATTTTTATTTATTTTTGTGGATGAGGGTGACTAAAGGCTAAACTGCATTTAACCCTTTCTGTACCGGCGCCGCTCTTTTAACTATATTCTGGCTACTATTAGAAGATTGTATTCAGTTTAAAAACGGCCTCCACCAACTAACAGGCTTCGAACTATCTCACTTAACCCTTTTTACTACCTCAGATCCTTCTTTAACTGCACAAAATCGTATATATATATACCTAAAATGTAATAAAAAGGACAAATCAAGGCATGTTGGAGCCAAAATGTCTGAACACACGAGTTTGCAGTAATATAAATCATAGGATGAGGGAAAGATGGATTCAGGGAGATTAGATAAGCGGGTTAATGTATCAGTAATAATTAATTAACCCTCTGAAGATTATGACGCGTTATGACATTATTCTGGGTATCATTAGACGAGTTTATGCAGTTTAGGAAGGATCTGTGGGTAACAACTGTATCATTAATCCTCCTTACTTCCATAGACCCCTCTTAATCTGAATAAAATCGTCCAATAATAGGCACAAGGGGAGGTGTGGTGGAGTGGTCTTGCCACTGGATTGGTAATCCAATGGACCCGGGTTCAAATCCCGATATGTCAATGGGAAGATATTATTGGGATTGAATTTGTGCTGTACCTAGTATCAGTGCATTTCCACAAAGCCCACCAAAATGCCAAAAAAATACCCTCATTGTTCCCTGATTAAATAGCATTGTATGAATATTCCCATATTCAAAATATGCTACAGGGGGACAATGCCTAGTGAGTTAACTGCTCAATAGGTGGCATTCTGAGAGTGAGGGTCTGAGTCTGGAGGGTGAGACAGTGAAGCACTTGAACGAAGCAACCAGCGGCTTCAGAGATGGAGCTGCTTCGAGCCATGAATGGATGCTTCACATGTCTCACTCCCCAGAGTGGAACGAGAACTCACGGGCTTCACCGTGTTGAGCGGTGGATTGTAACGGCTCTCAGCCTATGCCCGAGAGGGTACTAGTAGTTGTAATATAACAAAAAAAAAAGTATAGGCCTATGCATAATCGGATCTTGAAACGGTTTAAGAAAATTTTAAGACGCTTCACCCCATTAGTTGTTCATAATATGAGGCGTCACCATATTCAGGTTGCGTTTTTTTTCTTGGCGAGCGATACCGAGACTAACTTTGAAAGAAAAAAAAGTTTAGGCCGGGAATTGCTATCGAGAAACGCATACATTTAGCTGAACCCTTTCTGTACCGTCGACGTCTTTTTAAATTATATTCTAGCTAGTATTAGACGATTATTTTCAGCTTAATAAGGGCCTCCAGCAATTACCAGGCTTCGTACTAACACACTTATCCTTTAACTACCACACAGCCTTCTAAAACTGTACATAATCATCCTAAATATTGCTAGAAGAAAATTGAACAGACGTCACCGGTACAGAAGGGATTAAAGGGATATGGACGTATTTATTTGATTATGGTTTTATCTTCTTATTCTTTTTTAGTTTCCTCCCTAGAATTCCACCAAGCTGTAATAAACACACCGTAGACCCCCATTCAAGATTAATTTGTAAATTTTTCGGTAGGGCCGGTTACTCTTAAAAGTACAGGCTCGCTATCACTCGCCAGGATAAACTAGACTCCTAAATGTCACGAAAGGTCATAACATTTACAACTAAATGGGGTGAAAGGTGTTAAATTCGTCAAACTAATATGCGGAACGTCTTATCACTTGAAAACTATTGGGGCTAAGCATGAGTAAGAAGGGGGACCAGAAAAACGACCCATCTTCCCTTAAGCCGTTTAAGAATGACCTATAGCCTATGCTATTCAGACGGTTCATTTAGAAAATTTGATTCTGGTAAAATTAGACGATTTTAAAATTTAAGAAGGTCCTCTGCTATTCAGAGGGTTTATTGAGATCATATTTATCCTTTTCAGTCCAAGAGGTAGATTTTAAGCTAAAGAAAGTTGTCTGATGGTATGCAAATAATGATGATAATGACGTCATCGTGCTGAAGGAGACGAAGTGATCAGAATAATTTTGTCTCACTTACCTAATTCGTGTTAGGATATCTCACTTGTGCAGTAAAGTGGTATATAATTTGAATCGACTATGATTTTCTACTAGGACTTCTCCACCATGGCTCGTACTCACATCACTAGACCAGCGCACCTCTCAGTCACCATGACCAACAACATTGAAGGTACTGTGAAGTGGTACAACTACAAGAAGGGGTACGGTTTTATTAAGAGAAACGACAACGAAGAGGATATATTCGTACATCACACAGGAATATCCAGAAAGAACACCAGGCTATGACTAGATACCGAAGAAGTCGTCGAATTTATCATCGGAGAAGGAAGAAAAGGCCCAGAAGCACAAGAAGTAACAGGCCCAGGAGGATCTGAAACCAGAGGATCTCCCCATGCTGTAGAAAGAACACTAAGGAGAGCAGAAAAAAATGCTATGCAGGCAAAAATCTATACCTGCATAGAAACAGCTAAGGCAATTGCTGGCTCAAACAAACATAATTTGTGCCATATAATTCCTTTAATCCTACAACATAACCTGCCAGCCATACAAATCCCGCAAGAAGCTCTACAACCACCCAAACATCCAAACAGCAAAATCCAGCAGAAAAAGGACCTTATCGTGGAAGACGTCACCAACATCACCATCACTGAAGAAACGGACTCCTCCATCATCCTCGAAGATCTCGAAGAGGAAGATAATGCAGAAGAAGAAGTGGAAGAAGAATGTTTACACCAAACTCCTGAGAATACTCCTTCCCCCCCTCCAGCTCTAACACCACAAGTTGTGAAGACGAAACCTGCCAGTGATACAACCATCAAACCAACAACCAGGAAACGACCAAACACTCCTCCAGCTCTAACACCAAAAGTTGTGAAGATGAAACCTGCCAGTGATACAACCATCAAACCAACAACCAGGAAACAACCAAACACATACAGCGAATATGCAGAATTTCTTTCAGATCTCCGAAAATTACCACTTGCAAAAATTGAAGCAAAAATATCCTGAATCAGACATAGAACTAGCATCAACACCTACAGGGATAGATACTTATACTACACTAATGGAACAGCAAAGGCAAATGGAGACAAATGGATATGTGATGACATGTGGATTGAAGCTAATCCTTTAGGAGTAATTATCTTACAAATAAAACATTAGAAATTATCCTTCAGCAACTTTATAACAATTATTAGTTAATACCTGCCTTCAGCAACTTTGTAACTAACTCTAAAATTAAGAAGATGAATAAATAAAAACAGCAAAGTGGCCGGCCCACTAACTTTCTCCCTTCCACTGTATTTCATCTTTCCTACTTTCTCTTCCCCCACCCACTCTCAGGTGTCTCTCTTTCCCCCCCTACCTTTAAAAAAAAAAAAAAAAAAAAAAAAAAAAAAAAAAAAAAAATCTACTAGGAACCTATTATACTCTTCAAATTTATTTATAACGTCTCTCTTTATCATGTTTTTATACCAATCCCACAAACCCTCCAAACACTCACCAAAATATCTTCAACTCCCATGCCCCCCAACTCCTCCCAAATATATTTGTAATAGTTGCTTATATCTTTACTCCAGCCATCGGTCGGTCGGTTCTCTACTAGAAGAAACTGCCGAAAATGTTGTACATAAGATACAAAAGTATAAGGGAATCACCTGATCGTTGCTCTCTCTAGGTTGATTGTATTTGGCTCCATTCAGCCTACTGTTTTTAAACGTTAATCCCCATCCATATTTTGGATAATGAGTTAGACAGCTTGCTAAATTTGTACATTTTTCGATAGAAAAATGTCTCCGGCTTATTCGGTTTCTCCATAAAAATTGACACGTGGATGGCGATAAATGTCTTGAAACAGTAAGCTGAATGGGCCCAAATGGATGCAACCAAGAAAAAGAAAAAAAGCAGGTCACCCCCATATTAATTTTTATTTATTTTTGTGGATGAGGGTGACTAAAGTCTAAACTGCATTTAACCCTTTCTGTACCGGCGCCGTTCTTTTAACTATATTCTGGCTACTATTAGAAGATTTTATTCAGTTTAAAAACGGCCTCCACCAACTAACAGGCTTCGAACTATCTCAACCCTTTTTACTACCTCAGATCCTTCTTTAACTGTACAAAATCGTATAAATATACCTAAAGTATAATAAAAAGGACAAATCAAGGCATGTTGGAGCCAAAATGTCTGAACACACAGAGTTTGCAGCAATTTAAATCATAGGATGAGGGAAAGATGGACTCAGGGAGATTAGATAAGCTGGTTAATGCATCAGTAATAATTAATTAACCTTCTGAAGATTATGACGCGTTATGACAGTCTATTCTGGGTATCATTAGACGAGTTTATGCAGTTTAGGAAGGATCTGTGGGTAACAACTGTATCATTAATCCTCTTTACTTCCATAGACCCCTCCTAATCTGAATAAAAACGTCCAATAATAGGCACAAAAACAGAAAGTATATGCATAATCGGATCTTAAACGGTTTAAGGAAATTTTAAAACATTTCACCCCATTAGTTGTTCATAATATGAGGCGTCACCATATCCCGGTTGCGATTTTTTTCTGGGCGAGCGATACCGAGACTACCTTTGAAAAAAAAAAAAAAAAAAACTTAGGCCGGGACTTGCTATCGAGAAACGCATACATTGAGCTGAACCCTTTCTGTACCGTCGACGTCTGTTTAATTATATTCTAGCTAGTAATAGACGATTATATTCAGCTTAATAAGGGCCTCCAGCAATTACCAGGCTTCGTACTAAGACACTTAGCCTTGTAGCTACCACAGAGCCTTCTAAACCTGTACATAAGCATCTAAATATTGCTAGAAGAAAATAAATTAGACGTCACCGGTACAGAAGGGATTAAGGGGATATGGGCGTATTTATTGTCTTATGGTTTCATCTTTTTATTATATTTTAGTTTCCTCCCTCGAATTGCATCAAGCTGTAATAGACACCCCCAAGATACATTTGTACATTTTTCTGTAGAAAAATGGTTACTCTAAAAATTACAGGCTCGCTATCGCTCGCCAGGAAAACATTGACACCTAAATGGCACGAAAGGTCTTCGGCTATTATTGACAAAGAAATGGGGCGTAAACTCATAAAATCGCCAAACTAATGGATCGAACGTGCTAAATTATAAAAACAAATGGGGCTAAACATGAAGGAAAAGAGGGTCCAGAAAAACCGGTTCATCGCCCTTTAATCTATTTCTTATTAATTTCAAACACCCCCAATGAAATTAATGGGGAGGTTTCCACTTGAGGGATTTTTTTCTTGACTCCTTTCTTCATGTTTAGCCCCATTGCTTTTCTAATTTTACGACGTTCGCCCCATTATTTTGACGATTTTAAGAACTTTCGACCCATTTGTGTCAATTTTAAGACCTTTCGTGCCATTTAGGTGTCGATTTTATCCTGGCGAGCGATAGCGAGCCTGTAATTTAAGAGGAACCGGCTTTCAGCCGGGACATTTTTCTACCGAAAAATTTACAAATTTATCTTAAAAGGGGCTCAAAGGGGTGTAATCTTAAGCTTGATGGAGATCTAGAGACCAAACGAAAAGCCTCCCCTTAATGAAAGCATGTGATCCGCCGGGATTCGAACCTGTATTAAGAGATTGTTAAAGAGGTACAACTCGTGCATGTTTTGGTTAGGCCCCGATTCTTTCATCACTTCCTTCAGCCCCTTTTCTCACCCCCTACTATAGTCTATTCGCTGTAAGAAGGCGAGAAATCGTGGCCTCTATCCTCTGTAACTCTAAAAGGGCTAAAGCAAATTGGCTGTACATTTCCACATATATTTCTTAACTGATTCTTCCCAAATGGTAGAAATATTAGTTCGATTACTATAGTCGTTTTTGAGTTGCAGAGGTCTTGATTTATCGCCTACTTACAGCGAATAGACTATAGGCTACTACTCTCTCTCTCTCTCTCTCTCTCTCTCTCTCCTTCCTTGGAGGCATGAACTCCCCTTGAGGATTATGACGCGTTTTGACAGTATTATCTGGTTTTTATTAGACGATTTTATTCAGAAGAATAGGAAAGGTATATGGAAGTCAGAGGTTTAATTGAGAAAGTTATTGCACTTTTAATCGAGATAGTCTTTGCGTTACTAATTCCCACAGATCCTTCCGAAGCTGTATAAAATTGAGATAGTCTTTGCGTTACTAATTCCCACAGATCCTTCCGAAGCTGTATAAAATCGTCTAATGAGAACCAGAACACATTGTGCAAACGCGGCATGATCCTCAAGAGGTTAAAGTGGCCAGAACAATGGGTTTTTCTCGCCTTTATTAATGTTATATCATGTCATTTGTGCAGTAAAGTTGATTATATTCTGAAAAAAGTAATAGACTTAATAGTACGTCATCTACATCTGTAATTTTCTAATACGAGCTTAATGTGAACTTCATCATTTTATTACCGGCGACGCATTTTAATTAAATTTGTGCTATGTTTAGACGATTTTATGCAGCGTATGAATAATTTATGCTAGTTAAAAGGATTAATTGAGAGAACTGCAAAGCCTTATGAATGCTAGAGATCCTTCATAAACTGAAGAAAGTCGAGTAATAGTAGCCAGAATAAAATTAAAAATACGTCGCCGTTACAGGTGTTAATTGGTACGTAATGTGGTGTGTTGTTTAGTTCACCCCCCTTAAGGGAGCCCACCTTGCTTTTTTCTCTTTCCCTCTCTCTCTCTCTTTGTCTTGTATCCATGCGGCCCCATTCAGCCTACTGTTTTAAGACATTTACCCCCACCCAGGTGTCAATATTTTCCTGGCGAGCAGTAGCGAGCCAGCATATATATATATATATATATATATATATATATATATATATATATATATATATATATATGTTTTGACAGCAAGCTAATTATGTACATTTTTAGATAGAATTTTTTTTCCGGCGAAGACGGATTTCTCTATACAATGCTGGCTCGCTATCGCTCGCCAGGAAGAAATCGACACCTGGATGGGGATAAACGTCTTAAAACTGTTGGCTGAATGGGGCCGAATGGATACAAGCCAGGGAAAGAGAGAAAAGGAGAGAAAGATCAAAAAGCCTGTGACCCCCCTTAAACGTTTCCTTCCCTTCGCAGCGCTTGCTACCCAACGAATAATGTGGGCAGAAAAAAACGACCCAGCTCCCCTTAACCCCTTCTGATCCGACGACGTTTTTACAATTTTAATTCTAGCTATATATAAACGATTCTGTGCAGATTAGGAAAGACCTGTGCTAGTTAAAAGGGTTGATTGAGATAGTTCTAGGCCTTATTTGCACTAGACATCCTTCCTAAACTGCATAAAAATCGCCTAAATATAGCTAGGATAAAATTAATAAAGACGTCGCCGGTACAGAAGGGGTTAACCCCTACTGTACCGGCGACGTCATTTAAATTGTATTCCAGCTCGATTCAGACGAGTTTATGCAGCTTAGGAAGGGTCTGCGGTAGAACAAAATGTTAAGGTGGGGGGGGGGGATGGTTGTTTTCTTTCCCTGCCTCATTTAGCCCCATTAGTTGTGAGATTTTAGGACGTTTGCCCAATTAGTTTCGTGATTCTAAGATTGTTCGCACCATTATTTGTTTGTTACTGCTAAGAACTTCCATGTAATATACTGTAGGTGTCAATTACTGCTAAGAACTTCCATGTAATATACTGTAGGTGTCAATTACTGCTAAGAACTTCCATGTAATATACTGTAGGTGTCAATTACTGCTAAGAACTTCCATGTAATATACTGAAGGTGTCAATTACTGCTAAGAACTTCCATGTAATATACTGTAGGTGTCAATTACTGCTAAGAACTTCCATGTAATATACTGTAGGTTCAATTACTGCTAAGAACTTCCATGTAATATACTGTAGGTGTCAATTACTGCTAAGAACTTCCATGTAATATACTGTAGGTGTCAATTACTGCTAAGAACTTCCATGTAATATACTGTAGGTGTCAATTACTGCTAAGAACTTCCATGTAATATACTGAAGGTGTCAATTACTGCTAAGAACTTCCATGTAATATACTGTAGGTGTCAATTACTGCTAAGAACTTCCATGTAATATACTGTAGGTGTCAATTACTGCTAAGAACTTCCATGTAATATACTGTAGGTGTCAATTACTGCTAAGAACTTCCATGTAATATACTGTAGGTGTCAATTTGTTTTAACTATCTCACTTAAGGGGAGATTTCCACTTGAGGGATTTTTTTCTTGACTCCTTTCTCCCTCATGTTTAGCCCCATTGTTTGTCTAATTTTAAGTAGTTCGCCCCATTATGTTGACGATTTTAAGAAGTTTCAACCAATTTCTATCAATTTTAAGACCTTTCGTGCCATTTAGGTGTCGATTTTATCCTGGCGAGCGATAGCGAGCCTGTAATTTAAGTGGAACCGGCTTTCAGCCGGGACATTTTTCTACCGAAAAATGTACAAATTTATCTTGAAAGGGGCTCAACGTGGTGTAATCTTAAGCTTGATGGAAGTCTAGGAAACACACTAAATACCTCTCCTTAACTCTTTGTATTACCATAGATCCTTCTTGAACTGCACACAATAGCTAGAATAAAATGTAAGTATACGTCGCCGGTACATAAGAGGTTAAAGATAAATGAATGTTAATCTTAGTCATGTACTTAACCTATAACTGTCTTGGTGGTATAATGGTTAAAGCTTGTAAGTTCTGTACGTGGTCTCCTGGGTTCGAATCCCCGGAGGATCATATGGTTTCATTTATGGCATAGGGAGTTATTGGTGTTAAGAACGATATTAGTTAATAACTACATGGATCCCCAATCACCCTCCTTACGGGGAGACTGACCGTTTGTTTGGTCTATTAATTAATTTATTCATATATTTTTCTAGTTTCCTCCCTAGAACTCCATCATGCTTAGAAAAACACCCCCTAAACAAGATAAATTTGTAAATTTTTCGGTAGAAAAATGTACCGGCCGAAGGCCGGTTCCTCTTAAAATTTCAGGCTCGCTATCGCTCGCCAGGAAATAATCGACACCTAAATAGCACTAAAGGTATTAAAATTGACAACGAAATGGGGCGAAAGGTGTTAAAATCGCCAAACTAATGGGCCGAACGTCTTATAATCTCAAAACTAGTGGGGCTAAACATAAGGGAGAAGGGGGTCCAGAAAAACGGTTTTCCTCCCCTTAAGAACGATATTAGTTAATAACAATACAGATCCCCAATCCCCCTCCTTAACCCCTTCCGTACCGGCGACGTCCTTTTCATTATATTCTGGCAACTACTAGACATTTATTGTATTCAGTTTAAAAAGGGCCTCAAGCAAGTAACAGGCTTCGAACTATATCACTTAATCCCTTATACTACCACAGATCATTCCTAAACTGCACACAATTATCTAAATATCGCTAGAATAAAATGATATAGACGTCGCCGGTACAGAAGGGGTTAACCCCTACAGTACCAGTGGCGTCCTCTGCATCCTATCATGGACACTATTAGATGATTTTATGCAGCCTAGTAAGGATCTGTGGTAGCTTAACCCTTTGAGTACCAGCGACGTGTGTTATATTTTATTCTAGCTGTATTTAGACGATATTATGCAGCTTAGGAAGGATCTGTGGTAGCTTAACCCTTTGAGTACCAGCGACGTGTGTTATATTTTATTCTAGCTGTATTTAGACGATATTATGCAGCTTAGGAAGGATCTGTGGTAGCTTAACCCTTTGAGTACCAGCGACGTGTGTTATATTTTATTCTAGCTGTATTTAGACGATATTATGCAGCTTAGGAAGGATCTGTGGTAGTGAAACGGGTTGGTTTGAGAGAGTTTGAATCCTTATTATTGCTATAGGTCCTTCCTTAGCTTAATAAAATCGTCCAATAGTTGCCAGAATATGATAAGGACGTCCATGGCAGTGCATGGGTTAAAGGATTAAATGAGGTAGTCTGTAGCCTTTTTATTGTACGAGGTCCTTCCTAAGCTGAATAGAATCATCTATAACATGACAAATTATAATGAAAAGGACGTAACCCGGTACTGAAAGGGTTAAAAGAACCCATCTCGCTTGTTTTTTTCTTCTCTCTCTCTCCCCATTCAGCCTACTATTTTAAGATGTTTACCCCCATTCAGGTGTCAATATTTTCCTGGCGAGCGGAAGCGAGCCAGCATAGCCTATTTATATTTTTGTTTTACAGCAAGCAAAATTTGTACATATCGATAGAAAAATGTCTCCGGCGAAGCCAGATTTCTCCATACAAGGCTGGCTCGCTATCGCTCGCCAGGAAGAAATCGACACCTGGATGGGGATAAACGTCTTAAAACAGTTGGCTGAATGGGGCCGAATGGATAACAAGCCAGAGAAAGATAAAAAAAAAAAACGGTGACCCCCCTTAAAAGACTCTCTACTTGATTTCTTTTTGTTTTTCTCCTAGAAGTTGGTGATAGAGGTGGAAAGAGGTTCAGTTGTACCGGATTCACAAATCATTAGAAGCCTTTTTGCGAGGTGTCAAGTCCGTCACTTCTGATGTGTTAAGGGGGATGGGCTTATTTATTTGTTAATTTATGTATCTTTACATTATGCTATTAGTTTCCTCCCTAGACCTCCACCAAGCTTAAAATACTCCCCCCTCCTTCAAGATAAATGTGTAATTTTTTCGATAGAACAATTTTCCGGCCGAAGGCCGGTTTCCCTTACAATTGAGGCTCGCTGTCACTCCCCAGGAAACAATTGACACCAAAAAAAAAAAAAAAAATCTTAATATTGACTAAGAAATGGAGCGAAAGCTCTTATAATCGCCAAGCTAATGGGCCGAACGTCTTATGATCTGAAAACTAATGGGGCTAAACACGAGGAAGAAGGGCGACCTGCAAAACGGCCCATCTCCCCTTAAACATTGGATACAGACAGTAGCTTGTGTGGGAATAGGTTATATCTCTGCTTACAATATTTTGCTAATACATAATTATGGTTGGAGGTATTCACACATATATTTATTACTAGCCTATTGACGTATATATATATATATATATATATATATATATATATATCCTCAGGCCCAATCCCCACTTTTCCTATTTTTTATTTTATTTTCCTCTATTTTTTTTTTTTTTTTTTTTTGCATTTCCTTGGGGGTGGCCGACTCAAGACAGAGTAAGAACAGGAAAACACAAAACACAAGACAAAACAACGAACAAACTCAGACAAAGCACAACATTTACACACATCTAGGTCACCCAGGAGAAGACCCAGAGACCAGGGTCACCAAGGTCGCTCCAGCACTCCCCAGGCCACCGACCACCCGGAGAGGCTCCGATCTCGGCAGGCAGACATGCAGCGGAGCCAAAGCCACAAGCCCGCCCACCACACTTCCAGGCGCACCCTTCATATTAATCGTCTCCACGGGCCAGGCGCCTGATGGACTATTATCTAGTCCAACTTGCACCGGATCCCTTTCCCCAAATGACCACGTGTTCACTCAACTATTCACAAGCATTCTCCATTCATTCCTGTTTATTACCACTTCCTTTGCCTGATCTATAGTCATTCCTCTATCATCCAAAGCTTGTCTTACACAGTCTCTCCATCTCAATGGGGGTCTTCCTGCCCTTCTATCTCCCCTTGTATCTGACTCATATATTCTCTTTGTAAGCCTTTCATCTCCCATTCGTTCAACATGACCATACCAGCTCAGCACCCTTCTGTCCACTCTGGCTGACAAATGTTCCTGCTGCCCCACTCTCCTACGTATCTCTTCATTCCTCAATCCGTCTCTACGGTTAACTCCACACATACTCCTCAAGCAGCTCATCTCCATCACATCCAGCTTTCTTCTCTCCATTTTCTTCAGAGCCCATGTCTCAGCCCCATATATATATATATATATATGAGAACGGTGATGTAGTATGCCGTATAGGCCTACCTAAATTTCGATTTTTTGTTATCACCTATAGTTATGCAGTGCTACGAAATATTTAATCGATCAACTTCTATAGTTGTATATTAACATCTTACCTCCAAAAATTTCTAAATAATGTATTGGAACGATAATGGAAGATGAACGTACAAGTGGGCACTGTAAGAAGTTGTTTAAAAATAGATCTAGGCTGAACATAAGAATTTTGTCTGTAATCGGGTTTTAGAAAACTGGAATAATTTTCCAGAAAAGTCTGTTAGTTAGTGTTAGGAGTGTGATAAAATTTGAGCATGAGTCGGCTAAGGCAATAGAGGAGTCAAGACCAGAAATACGACTTTAAAGAAAAGATTTAAACAAATCACACACGTCCACCTTAGCCCCGAACACGATAGTATAATAGGAAATATTGAGCCAGGCCATACAGGCTGAATAGCCTCCTGCCGGGTATCATCTGTGAGTATCTGTGAGTAAATGTCTGATCACGAGTGCCTGTCAATTTTATACGACAAGCACGGATTCTCTCGCTGTATTTCAGGGCTTGTTGGCATTGGTATCGGAAGCGAGTAGAATATGTTAGGCGGCTGAAGTGCCCACTTGCGAGTTTTTTTCTGCAAGGAAGTTGGAGCTGTAGATATCGATATTTAGCAGATTTACCTGTTAACCCCTCTTTGGCGGGGCCCGACTTAAGTCGGTAGCAATTTTGAGCACATAATTGGCTCTGAGAGAGAGACGAGCGGTGGGAGGAGCGTAGGTTGGCTCTGACCGTTCGGCACGGCTCCCGCGCCGCAACTGCCCTCCCCTCCACACACATCCAGACTCATTGCCTCGCTACACAGGGAATTATTTAAGGAAATTACCGTATTTTAGCAATTTTTCCTTCGTGTTGCACGATCGTTGCAAGAGAACGCGTGGTCGTAGAAGGATGGTTCTGGTGTCATTGGAAAGCTCAATTATCGCCCTTTCACGGATACATAATTGTATTACGCTCTGGCTCTTGTTTATGCATGAAAAAGAGCACGGAAATAAGCTTGTTTAGGGTAAAACTATCCGCTAGGCAGGTAGTAGAAGTTACCGACCTAGCCGCTCCTTGAGTGTTAAAATACGGTTGTAGTAGGCTACATTTTTTAATACATAAATAAGTAACACCCCATTCTTAACATTAATCATCAATTACAAACCCCAATGTACTTGAATAAACTAATGAAAGCATGTGGTGATGGGCTGGTCTATCAGAGTGAGAACTGATCGATCTCTGCCATACCCATAGCTTACTCTGACTGTGCCTTTTACTTGTATATTTTCTAGATCTCAAGTGACGGCGTCTCTTCCGTGGATTGACCTCCCAATCTACCAAGATTGGAAGCCAAAGCGTCACATTTTTCCTTTGCCCCTCAACTTTCTCTTCATAATTGCTGAGGGGCACAGGGCCTTGGGTGGGGCTTTGGCTTTCCGGGTGTTTCCTCACCCTCCTCAGCTCCCCGCCATGGAGTGGCTTCGGTCACCCAGGTTTATTGTGGTCGGCGGGGAGGGTTCTGTGGGGGTGCTCGGTTATGGCCTTGGCCTTGCTCGGGGCCTTGGGGCTGTTCGGCCAGGCAGCTTGGGGAACAACAACAACAACAACAACAACAAACTAATGAAAGCATATGGTCCTCCAGGGATTCGATCTCGGGACACCACACCCTGAACATAAGCATCTAAACCAATAGGCCTACATCACCAACACATACAACCCAATTGTTAAGTTCCATTTCTTTTGTGATTATACGACGTTCGGTTCATTAGTCTGGCGATTTTAACACCTTTCGCCCAATTTCGTTGCCAATTTTAGGACTTCTCGTGTCATTTAGGTGTCGAATTTTCCCTGGCGAGTGATAGCGAGCCTGAAATATTAACCCGAGAACGGCACGCCATTGGTAGTTCAATCCCTCCCGCCAAGCGAGGATATTTTGGTTCATTCCCGCCAAAAATCGTAATTTTACCATAAATATAATTATAACTTATTCATATGCGCCTATCTTACGTTTAATTTAAAGATATTAACCCTTTCACGCATTTATGATGCAGAGGTTGCCAGATTAGCAATAAGAAATAGTTCTCTCACTCTTATAATTATCTCTCCAAAATTAGTTTTCTGCCCACAGCTAACTCAAAGACAACTGCAGAGGTTGAAGTAACTAAACTAAAGGTTTCTAAATACCCCTGATGGTAACAAAGGCTTTAAAGTATCCCCAACAGGCTCAAAATCGCGTCATATGTCAAAGAGGGTTAACATGTAACAGCAATAAAACAAGTGGGAATAGTATTTGGGGGGTGAAAAAGACTAATTATTTCCAACCCTCCAATCATGAGCTGAGAGGCGAACGAGATTTATATCCTCCCTCTTCGAAGCCTGAAGGCAGACTGATGTCTCTCTCTCGCTTTCTTTCTCTTCCCATGCTCGCTCTATGAGTACTAGACGACCTTGGAACCGGGATGGAGATATTGGCACAATAAATAAACCGATAAACAAGGGAATAAGAGGAAAAATAGGTGATCATTGAAAGGCGGGAAGGAGGGGGTTTTGACACATGTGGAGGAGTGATAGAAGGTATGGAGGGGAAGCATCCCTGATAGAAGGTATGGAGGGGAATCATCTCACTTAATCATATTTCTTTGTTTTGAGTGCAATTTGGGTCTCCTAAAAGTTTTTTTTTTTAGGCCTTGGATCTGAAGAGTCCCATCGCCTTCCACCACCAAAACCCGTTCCCGGGTTAAGAGGAACAGGCCTTTGGCCGGGACATTATTCTACCGAAAAATTTACAAATTTGACTTGAAATGGGTTTTTTTCTAAGTTTGATTGAAGTCTAGCAAGGAAACTAAGAGATAATGGAATAAAAGAAAACAAAATAATCTCCCCTTAAGCTTATACGGTATGTTGAAGCTGCCAACAATATTGACGGAAAAAAGGCTGGTGTCACACGGCCTTTAACTCCTGTACCGGCGACGTCTTTTTAGTTTTATTCTAGATACATTAAGACGATTTTGTGTAGTTTGAGAACGGATCTGTGGTCGTAAATAGGGTTAAGGGAGAATGTTCGAAGTCTGTTTATTGCTGGAGGTCCTTTTTTAAGCTGAATAAAATCGCTTAGCGGTAGTCAGAATTAAGTTAAAAAAGAGGTTGCAGGTACAGAAGGGGTTAACTGCATATAATCGTTTAATGATAAGCAAACTAATCTGCTAAAACGCGTCTTAATCCCCAAGGGAAAGAAGAAGGTGAAGTTACGGTGAGACATGACGTGGCATTAAGGGAGGTCACCGGCTTTTTTTTTATCTTTCTCTCCTTTTCTCTCTTTACCTGGCTTGTATACATTCGGCCCCATTCAGCTAACTGTTTTAAGACGTTTATCCCCATCCAGGTGTCGATTTCTTCTTGGCGAGCAATAGTGAGCCAGCATTGTATGGAGAAATCCGGCTTCGCCGGAGAAATTGTTCTATCGAAAAATGTACAAATTTAGCTTGCTGTCAAAACAAATATATATATATATATGCTTGCTCGCTACCGCCCGCCAGGAAAATATTGACACCTGGATGGGGGTAAACGTCTTAAAACAGTAGGCTGAATGGGGCCGAATGGATACAAGCCAAAGAGAGAGGGAGAGAAAGGGGAAAATAGCGAGGTGGGCTCCCTTAACATAGGAAAGGTGAGACAAGGAAAAAACAGCAAAATTATTATTAGCCTATCACACTGGGGGCAGGTAACTAGGAATCCTCCCCCCCCCCCCCCCTCCCCCTTGTAAAATTCTCCTACTCGACGAGACGGAGAAATGGGCTAGGGAACGCAACAGTGGTCCCGGACCCTAAGAATTGGAAATTTAAATGTTTCTCTGGGCACACAGGTTTTCCGTTCATGGTATGCACAGATCATTAGACTCCCTTTTTACTGACCCATTCCAGCCACTCTTATCTGTATTGTGGAGCTTCAAAGCCTTAACAGTGTTGATATTGAGTAGCCTATATTAAATGTCCACTTGAGGGATTTTTTTTCTTGACCCTTTTCTCCCTCATGTTTACCCCAATTGCTCGTGAGATTTTAAGACTTGCACCCCTTCTTCTTCTTCTTCTTGTGGAGTTGCTGTCCCTTTTTTTGAACCAGCTCACCTATGCACCGGTGATCCCTTCTCCAGAAACAGCTAGAGCTTGATTAAGATTTAGTTTAGAAAATAAGTAGTCATAGAAAGGATAGTTAAAGAAAAGTATTGAAGTATATAGCTTAAGCAGAACTCTCTTCTCCCTATTTACCCCTCCTCCACCCCCCAATATCTTGTTCTCTCCTGAACTTAATTTAACTTTTCCCTTCTCCCCCTCTCTACTATTTAATCTCATTCCCATGAGTTTGTCGATTTTAAAACCTTTCGTCCTATTTCTAAATCAATATCAGAATAGTTTTCGTGCCATTTAGGTGTCGAAATTTTACTGGCGAGCGAGAGCGAGCCTGTAATTGTTTAAAGAAACTGGCCTAGGGTCTAGGGAGTGTTTTTTAAGCTTGATAAAGGTCTTATAACGAGGAAACAAAAAATATATGAATACATAGATAAATATATCCCCCTAAATAGCCACTGTCCCCTTAACAATGCTGATATTGGGTATATTAAATATTTGAGGATCATGACGCATATTAGCAGTTTCATCTATCACTGGACGATCAAAAGGGTGAAGACTATCTCAAGTAACCCTGTGCCTTCCATAAACCCTCCTCAATCTGAATATAATCGTCTAATAATAACCAGAACACAGAACAAAACTGGGGATTTACTGTATACAGTATTATGACAGTCGAGATTTTCCGAGGCTGAGGAAGATACTACGTCGTCGTAGGTACCGGGTAAGGAATATTATGAGGAGGGGCACTTTATTGTTGTTAAATATTCATTATGTCATTAGTTTATTTTTTGTTTAGTTACCGTATATATACTACAGTATATATATATATATTTTTTTTTTTCTTTTTTCTTTCAAGGAATACGCTTTTACTTCCCTTGTTTACTATGCCTCTCACCTCGCCGTAACGTAACCCTTTCGCTCCCTACTCCCACTTTTGTATATTGGTACTATATTAGCCCTTTTCCAGTCTAGTGGTAATTTTCCAACTTCAATAGAGTACTTAATTATTTCATATAAAGGTTTTACCAATTCCTCAGCACATTCTTTTAAAATCCATCCTGCTATATTGTCTGGGCCCATAGATTTTCTCACATCTAAGTTCTAGTAGTTCCTCTGGTTGGAAGGTTATTGGTAGGTCATATGTTAGAATGTTGGGTTCTCAAGGGTATATAGGGATTGCTCTCGTCGTTGCGATTCCAACGGTATATTTTTTGTATTTATTTAGACCATTTAAATGCCTTACGAGCGGGCGGGTCAGTTTTTTCCACTACACGCCCAGCGTTTTTTTTTACCATAAATGGCCTTGTTTCCGTGCTCTTTTTCATGCATAAAAAAGAGCCAGAGCGTAATACAATTATGTATCCCTGAAAGGGCGTTAATTGAGCTTTCCAATGACACCTGAACCATCCTTCTACGATCACTGGTTGTCTTGCAACGATCGTGCAACGGAAGGGCAAAATCGCTAAAATACGGTCATTTCGTTACATAATTACGTGTGTAGTGAAGGAGGGAGGGTGGATGTGTGTGGAGTATATGTCAGTAGGCCCACGGAAGCCGTGGCGAGCGGTCATGAGGTAACCTATGCTCCTCCCGTCGCTCGTCTCTCTCTCAGAGCCAATATTGCGCCAAAATTGCACTATGGACTTAAGTCAGGCCCCGCCACATAGTCCAGATTTTTAGATACGGACTTAAGTCGGACCCCGCTAAAGAAGGGTTAAGGCCCAATAGACCTATTTTTTTTATTTTGATATTTTTGTGTTTTCAAGGTTATATATCGATCCTCTCGACGTTGCGATTCCAACGGTACAGTATATATATTTTGTTTAGGCCATATTTAGGCCAAATAGGCCTATTTTTTTATTTGGAATGTTTTATGTTGAATATTGTGTTTTCAAGGGTATATATAGATTCGTCTTGTCGTTGCAATTCCAACGGTATATGATTGTTTGGATTTAGACCATTTCGTAGGCCCAATAGGCCTAATTTTGAATATGAAAACTTCGAAATCACTCATAGACGGGTTATTTATGCATGGATTTTTCTCAAGTTTCGAACACAGGTGTACTTTCACCCGCTGAATCCAATGGCAGAAACACAATTCAAATCGGACCATTACTTTATAATTTAGGTTTTGAATCGAACTCCAGAAATGCCTGAAATGAGCACTTTTTCAACTTTTAAAGTCCTCTGTAGCCCAAATTAAATTTCCAAATTAATTCTACCTGGTGCCATTCGATTTCTTTCGCCCAACACCTTCCATACATGGTCGTAGATTCCATTTTCGAAAAGCCATTCGCCCAGAATCAAACATTATTTTGTTTAAAAACCTGGGTGAAGCCGAGTAACTTGGCAGGTCATGTTCGAATTTTGGGTTTTCAAGGGTATATATTGATTGTTCTCGTCGTTGCGATTCCAACGGTATATTTTGTTTATGTATTTAGACAATTTTTAGTCTCAATAGACCTATTTTATATTTTGATTGTTTTGTGTTTTCAAGGGTATATATGGATTCCTCTCGTCGTTGCGATTCCAACGGTATGCATATGTATTTTTTTTTAAATTTAGACCATATTTAGGCCAAATAGACCAATTTTTTAAATTTCTCTCTCTTTCTCTCTCTCTCTCTCTCTCTCTCTCTCTCTCTCTCTCTCTCCCCCATGTCATATGGTGTTAAATGATAAAATACAATTAACTATATAATGGAACGGTCTGACATGATAGCTCGAGCTTTGCCATTACTGTTACTGTTGTTGTTGAGAGCATCCATCATAACCTGGTTGACTGACTGTACCCTTTTCCAAATATATAGGCTAAAGCTTATGATCATTAACCCTTTGAGTTCCAGCGACGTGTGTTAAATTTTATTCTAGCTATATTTAGACGACGTTGTGCAGCTTAGGAAGGATCTGTGGTAGTTAAATGGGTTGGATAAGATAGTTTGAAGCCTTAAAATTGCTAGAGTTCCTTCCTAAGCTGAATAAAATCGGCTTATAGTTGCCAGAATGTGATGAAAAGGACATCCCTGGTACTGGACGGGTTAAACTCCATAACTTACAAACGATTTTTTTTTTTTTTTCCCCTATATGATTGAGTGAGGCAAAAGGCAGAACTGCCTATAGCGAGTGCCTCCCCCATAGTTGAAAGTGACAGGGCCGAAATCAAGGGACGTTCGAGCCAAAATGCCTGGACACCCGGAGTTTGAAGCAATTTAAGTCATAGGAAGAGGGAAAGACTGATTCTGGGAGAGAGTTCCAGACCTCAGCTGTTGAGTAAAAGAAAGTTTGAGAGTAACGTTTCACTCTTGGGTTGGAGAGTTGCACAGAGTAGGGGTGGGATTGAGTTGCAAGACGGGTACCACGTGCCCTACGTAAAGGAGGTGGTATACTCTGAGGAACACTGATGATTATAGTAGTGATAGAATAGCGAAAGAGATGCAAAATTGCGGCGGAGAGAGAGAGATTGCAGAGAGTTGGTGAGTGGACGGGAGTTAATGATACGAAAGGCCTTCCTTTCAACTTTGTCTAGGAGAGCGGTGAGAGGAACCTCCCCACACATGTGAACAATACTCAATACAAGGACGCACTATGCCCCTGTACAGAGCAAGAAGCTGTGCAGGGGAAAAGAACCTCCTAAGGTGGTTGAGCACATCCAGCTTCTGGGAGGCTGCCTTAGCAAGACTGGTAATATGGTCCTTCCAACTGAGAGCAGAAGAAAAAGAGACACCAAGAATATTGAGAGAAGATGAAGGATTGATTTTTGTATTGTTGAGGAATAAGGGATAGTCCGCTGGGAGCTCCTTACGGGTAGATAGATGGAGAAATTGGGTTTTGGAAGCATTAAAGGTAACAAGGTTTTCTCTGCCCCAATTGGAGATAGTATTTAGATGAGAATTTAAGAGTTCTATGGCTTCATTACGTTTGTCGTTGAGGGATTGCTGGCTGGGGCGTTCTGAAAAACTAATGGAGTAGTGTCAGGTTGAGTCGTCTACGTATGAATGGATGGGAATTGAGGTACAGTTGAGGAGATCATTTATAAAAATTAGAAAGAGAATAGGAGATAGGACAGAGACCTGAGGAACACTGGAGTTTATAGGGTGAGGAAGTGAACAATGGCCGTCCACAACCGCGGCTATGGAACGGCCGGAAAGGAAATTAGAGACAAAGGCACAGATAGAGGGATAGAAACCGAAGGAGGGTAGTTTAGAAATTAAAGATTTGTGCCAGACTCTATCGAAGGCTTTCGATATGTCTAGTGCCATAGAAAAAGTCTCACCGAATTCCCGAAAGGAGGATGACCAAGAGTTAGTAAGATATGAAAGATCACCAGTAGAACAACCCTTAAGGAAGCCATACTGGCGATCTGAGAGCAGATTATGAGAAGAGAAATGCTTAAGAAATTTGGAAGCAAGAATAGTTTCAAAAACTTTAGAAAGACAAGAGATAAGAGCAATTGGACGATAGTTGGAGGGTTGAGAGCGGTCACCCTTCTTTGGGATAGGTTGAATGTGAGCAAATTTCCAGCATGAAGGGAAGACGTTAGAGGATAGACAGAGACGAAAGAGTTTGCCTAGGCAGGGAGTCAGCACGGAAGCACAGTTTTTGAGAACAGGAGGAACACCGTCCGGACCGTACGCCTTATTAGTATTATACCCAGAGAGGGTAGAAAGTACATCTTTAGAAGAGATTAGGATATTAGGCTTAAGTAAGAGAGAGGAGGGTGGAGAGGGAGGAATAGCACCGGAATCACCTAAGGTGGAGTTTCTAGCAAAAGTTTGAGCGAAGACTTTAGCTTTGTCAGAGGAAGAAGTGATGGTTGTGCCATCAGAGTGGAAAAGGGGAGGGAAAGACGAGGAAGAGAAATTGTTGGAGAGGTTTTTGGCTAGATGCCAGAAAGCTTGGGAAGAGCTAGAGTTGGATAGTTCAGTGCATTTATTATTGATGAGAGAGTGTTTGGCAAGTTGAAGAACAGATTTGGTTTGTTTCTGGGCAGAAACATAGGAAGAATGAGAGTCTTGAGTTTTAAGGCGTCGGTACCGTTTGAATGCTTCCTCCTTATTGCGGACAGCAGTAGAACAGGCATGAGTAAACAAAGATTTTTTAGCATTAGTCTGAGAGAAAGAGAATGGAATGTATGCTTCCATGCCCGATAGGATTACCTCGGTAATGCGTTCAGCACTCTCCGAGGGTCCCCGGCCACGGAAGCAGAAATCATTCCCTGGAAAATCAAAGAAGTACTGCCGGAGAGCCTCCCAGTCGGCAGCGCCGAAGTGCCACAAGCGCCGCCGGCTAGGAGGATCGGGTGGCCGTACTGGAGAGGTAGGACAGGTGACAGAGTTAAGTTTATGGTCGGAGGAGCCCAAAGGAGAGAAAATATCAACAGTATAAGAAGAAGGGTTAGAAGTTAGAAACAAGTCAAGAATGTTGGGCCGATCTCCGATGCGATCCGGATACGGGTGGGTTGCTGAACTAACTGCTCTAGGTCATTTAGGATAGAAAATACGTAGGCTTGTTCACCAGCTGGTTCAGTAGTGTGAGAGGAGAGCCATTGGCGGTGGTGAACGTTGAAATCTCTTAAGATGGAGATTTCTGAGAAAGGAGAAATGGATAGAATGTGTTCCACTGTAGAGTTTAAATAGTCAAAGAATTTGAGAACGTTGGTAGAGTTAGGGGAAAGATAGACAGCACAGAAATATTTAGTAAGAGAATGACAGGAAAGTTTGAGCCATAAAGTTGAGAATTCAGAGGAGTCGAAATCGGGAACACGAGAGCAAGTGAGTTTGTTGTGCACATATGCACAACATCCACTTTTGGCTTTGAAACTAGGATAGAGAAAGTAGGAGGATACAGAGAAGGGGCTGCTGGATGTTGCTTCAGACACCTGAATTTCGGTAAGGAAGAGAAGATCAGGTTTGTAGGAAGAGAGATGGTGTTCAACAGAGTGAAAGTTAGAGGAAAGTCCGCGAATGTTGCAGAAATCAATAGAAAGAGTAACAGGCCGAGGTCCAGGTAATTTTGTTGGGTCGTCGGGGGATGGTCGGTCGGGTGTGGGGGCATTTATGGTCCCTCCCCCTGGGGACTCCGAGGCTGGGCTAAAATTACTAGTTTAAAAAAAAAAAAAATGGTGTGGAGGAATAAAGTGTGGTGTGCATGTTTAGTGTAGTGAAGTGGATAGGAAGATAAGGTGTTTGTGAGAGCTAGCTGGATTGCTCTCAGTGTAAATGAGGCACAAAGAAAATCAGTAAGAGAGGCCAAGCAAATGAAACAGGAGTTCCAGCAACTCTTTATCACATGCCTATAACCTCACCTGGGTCTAGCCCTAATCGATTGGTGCCTACAATCTCCCCACTGTAAAAAGCAATCGTGCTAATATTTCTACCATTTGGGAAGGATCAACCAGGGAATTTTATATAATCAGGCACATACCCCATAGCTGAAGGACATGAGCCTGAGCATATACAATTCACTGGCTGACCCTTCCCAAATGGTAGAACTATTAGCTCGATTAGAATAGGTGTGGAAGTGTACAGTTAATGTTAACAGCCTTTTTTTGAGCTACTGAGGTTAGGGTTCACGATTTTTGGCCTACCTATTTGGAACAAGGTATAGTTGTTTGAAATGTTAAGCCGGTATCACACGAGCGCTTTTTCCCTCAAAATTTATCCTCAACACTGGCCTGGCAGCTTATGAGGTAAACATTTATAATATCTCTGTCACCTAAAATTATCTATCATTAGTCTAGTTTCCGATACTAGTGTAAAATATTCCAGAAATGTTGCCAGAAAAATGTTGATCATAGAATGTTGACTATAAAAGCTCTCGTGTGATACCGGCTTTAGTTAAGTGTTTGGAGGGGCTTAGTACATATTTGGTCGACATATTATATAAAAGAGATACTGGAAAGAGATTGCTTGTCTTACCTTTCCTATATTTATATCGTGTCATCTCTTGCACAGTGGATAATTACAAACATATATACGCCTTCTTAGGTTGGGTTAGGCCCCGACGCCTTCATCTCCTCCTCCAGCTCCCTTCCTCACCCTCTACTGCTTCCCTTGACTCCTACCTTGCTTCAATGCATTAAATCATCACAATTATTGCTTATGTCACCTTGCTTATATACGTATCCTATACAGTGGATCATTAATGAAATTATACTCTTTTTACTTTCAAATTATCTGCTTGTTTGTCTTGATTCTTACAATCAAACTATTTCTTCAAACACATTATCATTCATCTCACCTAATATCCCTAACTTCAACTTGAGTTTAACTGAACACACACACACACACACGTATAAACACACTCTATTTGCTCTCCACTTAACACTTCACAATTTTTTCCTTTCTATACCTTTGAAATCTCTCTCTCTCTCTCTTTCTCTCTCTCTCTCTCTCTCTCTCTCTCTCTCTCTCTCTCTCTCTCTCTCTCTCTCTCTCTCTCTCTCTCTCTCTCTCTCTCTCTCTCATAACGCTAAATTAAAAATTACCCTATATAATGGAACGGGCTGACATGATTCCCGAGTTTTGCAATGAGCCAATTACCCTTTTTTGTTGTTGTTGTTGTTGTTGTTGTTGTTGTTGTTGTTGTTGTGAGCTACTGTAATGGCCGAGTTGATTAGATGGTTGATTGTTTTGTTTTTGTTGTTGATTTGTATTTATATTTTTTGAGTTTGGTTGTTGTCGGTTACGTGATTTGGTTAGTTTCCCGTAAGCGTGTGTATTATTATGTGTAGTTATGTATTTATGTACCCAACGTTAATGTTCTATTTCTTGTTTTTCCAGGTATGTTCCAAGGAGCCTGTTGACCACTGTGGAAAGGTAAGCCGGTATGGAGGCATCACGGTATCAAGCCAGGAATATTAATTTTATGACGAGTACAATAGGTATTACATAAATAACATTATTTTGGTGTTATGAATAATTATCCCTTCCACAAACACGTCTTAGGAACTGATAAACGTAAATACGTATAGCTTTAATAATAATGACTGAAAAGGAGGGACTCATATTTATAATTGGGTTTTAGTAGTATTTCGTGTGCCATCCTGGGAAGAATGCAGAGTTCACATAATACAGTAGAAAGAGCCAGAATTGTTGATATTCTGGCGGTGTTTACGATATCCACCGATCATATGGTAGACGCAGGTGTTTCTCAGATGGCCTGGCTACATGACTTGAATACTTGAATAATAGTGGTGGAATACAGAAGATGTATAAACCTGTATTCTGATGATATACGACGTGGGAGGACTTGAAGATTATGTGTCAGTGTGTGTGAAAGCTTGAAGAGAGATTATTTTGTTTATGTTTATTATGTTTTTTCTTGGGTTTAAGGAACGAGGGAACACATGGGACCCAATACACCCTGGCGCGGACCTATTTTACTGTTAATCTTAGCAAAGCAAGGGGTGTGAGGACTGAGGAGATTGCCCGACCATCTCCACCTACCGGGATAGAAGAGAGACTAGATGAATTGAGGGCATTGGCTTGTGATGAAAATGTGTGGCTATTTTCAAGGAAGGTGAACTGTATATACCTTGGCTATTTTAAGGGAATACTGTTGAAGTTGTCCTACCCTTTTGGGAAACTTTATAAACTTGGCAGGTTGTTAGTCTGTTATCCTACTTGTTATCATGAAGCATATGCCTTTAATTGGAGAACCGATATATGAATTTCTATTAACCCCTTCAGGATACGACATCGCGTTTATTAATTTGATTCTGGCTATTATTAGACGCTTTTATGTAGTTTAGGATGGCACTCTAGGAATCAAAAGGGTGATAACTATCTTACCTAACCCAAGTAAGTAGGCCAAAACTCTTGTACATTAACCTCTATAACTGACAAACGACTAGAGTAATCAAGCTAATATTTCTACCATTTGGGAAGGGTCAGCCAGGGAATAGGTGTGGACATTTACAGCCAATTTGCTCTAGCCCTTTTTGAGTTACAGAAGTTAAGGCTCACGATTTCTAGATTATCTATTTGGAACAGGGTATAGTTACAGAAGGTAGATTAGGAAGCTTTGTGTATGGTTGTCATGTAAAGCTACAACAACCTTGATAATCCTTTCTTGCACAAGGATGTAGAGTAAAAGTCCAGAGGAAAGTTTATAGGTTCTTATTAGCCAAAGAGATACAGAGAGCTGGGGGGCACTGCTGAGCTGAGTGCTGACCGGATGTTACTGAGGGTAACATGTGCAATGTTGCCGGATATATTTGGTGCAACGCTGCCGCTATTACATAATACGGTACATTAACATCTCATATGAAACAATGGTAGTATTGCCCTGAAAGTACATGTGTGTATGTTGCAATATGATTAAGGCATGTGTACACTCTGTAGGACCTATATATGTTATGTGTGCACTTGACCTATATCAACACCTCCCTCCCCCTTCAAGCTCGCAATACGTTGTCGAGCTGACTTTTTTCTAGGAGCCTTTCAGACCTACGTGGGGCCATGGGGGAAGTGAAGGACTCTCTTTCCGGGTCCGTGCAAGACACAGGGATCTCAGGGTTATGGGGGAGGGGCTCAACACCAGGGGAATTCACTGGGTGGAGGAAGCGACGGTTCCGCCAATATATCTTACCACTGGGGAGACGAATCTCATAATCCCTGGACCTGCCTCAGCCCATGACGACCCCAACCTTGTCCCAGCGGTGAGAAGTCGGGTCTTGCATCCGCACTGTGGTGCCGACTCTCAACCTGGGAAGGGGGCGTGCATGCTGGTCATAGTTTCTCTGCACCAGCGCAGTGTGGGCGGCTGCACGGCGGTCACAGTCCTTGGCCTTGGCTTGCCACTCTGCTGCAAAGGACTGGGGATAAGCAGGGACACAAGACCGTAGTGGGTGGCCATACAGGATTTGTGCCGGCGAGCGGCCTGTGAAGTTCGGGGTGTTGCGGAGCTCCAACAGTCCACGGTCAAAGTCTTCACAGTCGATGTTGCCTGAGGGAGCCGTCTTCAGTATGAGGTGTTTGACGGACTTGACGGCAGACTCGGCATGACCGTTGGATTGTGGGTAGTGTGGGGAAGAGACCAAGTGATTGACTCTCCAACGCTCCATGAAGTCCCGGAACTCACGGCTAGTAAACTGTGGGCCTCCATCTGTACGTAGGCGGAGGGGTACACCAACTTCCCTGAAGTAGCAGCAGAAGATCCTGATGGTGTTTGAAGCGGTAGTATCTCCTTTGCAGAGTACGACAACGGGCCAGCCTGAGAGTTGGTCTGTTACGACGAGGAAGGATTTCCCCGCCACAGCGAAGAAGTCGGCTGAAACAGACTTGAAAGGCGTAGTTGGGTTGTCGTCGTTGATCATGGGTTCCTGCTGCTGACTAGGCTGTAAGACCTGACACGGCTCACAAGCTTGGACTGTGTTGGCGGTGTCCGAGTTGATGCCAGGCTAAAAGACAGCCTGTCGCGCCCTACGCTTAGTGGCCTCCACACCTCTGTGACTATCATGCAGGCGAGCCAAGGTGCGGCGGCGGAGGGCTTCAGGAACCACAACCCTCGCTCCGTACAGGACGAGTTCACCATCTGCTGACAGGTAGTCTCGGAGTTTCCAGAATGGGAGTAGAGAGTTGTGCAGGTCGTAGCGGTTGGTGGGGAAACCCGAAGTAACGCACTCACGCAGGCGGATGTACACAGGGTCCGCTCTGGCTGCGTCTCGGAGTTCCTGGAGAATCCGGTCCGCGTCCTGTGAAGGAGAGTTGACGTCGGTGGCGGCGGCGTTGACGTTGACAGTCACGAGGGACCTGAGGTGAACCGTGGCGTCGGCACATGCTAACTCATCCTCTGGCGTCGGGTGGCTGACAGGGGCTCGTGACAACGCATCAGGGATGCAGAGCAACCTGCCAGCGTGCCAGACGGCTGTGAAGAGGTAAGGTGCGACTTTCTCCTTCATACGTTGGAGGCGGGGATTTTCAACCGCATCAAGGGTGTAGTTGTTGAAGATGGGGATGAGGGGGCGATGGTCCGTCATGAGGGTGAAGTGTTGCAGTCCGATGAGGTAGAACTTGCACTTGGACACGGCCCAGACCACGGCTAGCATCTCCAGCTCAATGGTGGCATAGCTGGACTTGGGGTCGCTTAGGAACCTCGAGCCACACTGAACTAAGCGGAGACGGTTGTTGCCATGATCCTGTAGGAGGCCGTATCCAATACCATTGAGGCGGGACGCATCAGTTTGTAGAATCACTGGTAGGGAAGGGTCGAATGGGGCTAGGACGGGTGGACTGAGCAGGGCAGCCTTGACCCGGCGGAAAGCCTCATCGTGGTCAGCGGCCCACATAAACGACCTCTTCGGGCTCATCAGGAGGCGCAAGGGCTGAGCGGCAGTGGCGATGGCGGGGGTGAACTCCGCCAGCTGGTTCACCAAACCCATGAATGAGCGAAGGTCGGTGATGTTGGCTGGTGTCGGGAAGTCCTTGATCGCCCCGACTTTGCCAGGGTCAGCCGAGATGCCCTCACCTGAGAGCGTGTACCCACAGAAGTTCACACTGGGTGCGGCGACCACGAACTTGTCCTTGTTGAGTGTGATCCCACTGTCGCGGCACCGTATGAGCACTTCATGGATACACTGAAGATGTGTGTTGAAGTCCTCGTCGTAGAGCAGCACGGCGTCGACAACTTTGGCACAATTTTGCACCCCTTGGAGGGCCCTATCACCGCGAAGGCAGAAGGCGTCACCTGTCGCAGCGAAACCCATTGGACCTCTACAGTGTTGGAAACGACCATAAGGTGTAATGAAAGTTGTGAGATGCTGGTCCTCCTCCGCAAGTTCATCTGCCAATATCCACTCAGGGCGTCTGCCGTTGTGAAGAATTTCGCCTGCGGGGCCACACTGCGGATCGCTTCGAAAGGCGTCGGTGAGGGGTGGGCTGGGCGGAAAACTTAGCAGTTGAGCTTGGTGAGGTCTACGGTGAGGCGAACTTCGGCGTTGGGCTTGGCGACGACGACGAGGGGGTGGCACCACTCCGAAGGTTCATCGCTGGCCGGTTTGATGATACCTTGTGCCACTAGCAAGTCCAGCTCCTGCTTAACTTTGTCCCTGAAAGCAAAGGGGATCTGCCGCGGGGTCTGGATGGCAAAAGGCACGGCATCGTCCTTGAGGTGGATCCGCATTGGGGGACCCTTCATATGCTTGAGTGGAGCTGTCTGGAGATCCTCCTTGGAGACCAGCACATCCTTGAACTCTTGAAGAAAGAACTCCTTGGCTTGTGCAGGTGACGTGGTGGCTGTGAAGGGTAGCTCCTTACACCTGTTGATGTGTTTAACCTGTAGAATTGGCTTGGGGAATTCCGCTGAGATGATGATTGACAGTGGCGTTTGGACAGAAGCGGCGTCTGAACACCCTCGCAGACTTGGATTGTGGCAGAACAGGAACGTTTGCTGATGGTGAGTTGTGCATGAAACGTTCCCAAAGCAGGAGCCATTGCAGAGCCATCCGCGTTGAGCGTCGTTGTCGGAGGCGGAGGTCGTAGGCTGCCGAGAGGAATCCGAAGTTTGTCGAGGTGTTGTCGGCCGAACACTCTGATGTCTGCACCCGTGTCTGGGAGCATGTGGAGTTTTCTGGTGGTGCAGCTGTAGGTGAGACTCACGGATGTCAGTGTGGGTGTCTGAACAGGTGATCCCACACGTCGGCAACTTGTGGTCTTCTTTGCTGTAGACTTGTTGTGGGAGGAAGCGTCATTGTCCTGTGTGGAGTTGTCCTGACTGGCGGGCTTCTTAGAAGATCTGCAGTATTTGTCGTAGTGGCCCATTTGGTTGCAGCGACGACACTGGGCGGTGGTAGCAGGGCAAGCAGGAGTCCTAGGCTTATGACCACGACGGCCGCAGTTAGTGCAGGTGTAGTCTTCAGCCGGACACTTGTTCTTGTCTAGGCGGCAGCCGACGCTAAGGACTGTCGCGTTGCTTAACTTGCTTGTTCTGCTTGTACGCTGACACGGCGTTAACCTGGGATGGTGGGGCACGTATGGCTGACGTAGCGCTTCGAGTGGCCTCGTATGCACGGCAAGTGTTGACGATGTCCTGTAATGAAGGGATGGCGTCGAGGGAAAGTAGCTTCTGTACAAGTTCTTCGTCGTATATGCCCATCAGAATGACCATCTTGAGTTGGGTCTCCTTGCAGGCTGAAGAGTTCCCTGGGCAGACGTCAATTTCTTCGGCGATGTGGCAGAAGTGGACGTAGAAGTTGTTGAATGACTCGCCCTGTTTTTGCTTGCAGCTGAACAGGTCCCTGCGACGGAGAGCTTCATTGCGAGAATTCTTGATGTGCTCCTGAAGTGCATCGAGGACTGCGTCAACGGTCTTGTCAGTGTCAGGGGGTATGCTTAAGGTATGCTCCAAAAGCCGCTGTGTCTCCAGGGTTAAGCACATCCGCATGTGGATCAGTTGTTTCTCCCTCGGTAGTTTAGATAAGTCCACCATAATAGAGTAATCATCCCATCGACGCCTCCATTCTCTGAAAACCTGGAAGGTGGCATCAGCAGGAAGGGGCGGCGGGTTCTGGGTGATAGCCTTCTGTGGTGGAGGTGGAGCTGTAGGGGTGGAGGATATTGAGGAATGGGGTGTTGTCCCCGGTGAGGTGGGTGTAGGTGCGGCGGCAGGTGGGGTAATTTGGGGCCAGAGCCTGGACAAGGGCGGAGAACTTGGCATCGTCCATCTGTCTCCTGTAGTCCTCCTCCGTGCGTCGTCTTGTGTCCCCCTCCCGTCGTCGGTTTTCCTCTTCCCATCTTCTGCGGTCCTCCTCCTGTTGTCTGCGATCCTCCTCCTGTCTTCTGCGGTCCTCCTCCAGTCTTTTGGTATAGTCGTCCCGTTGTCTGCATTGCTCCATCTACTGTATGAGCTGAAGTAGGTCTGCACTTGTGGTAGATTGTAGACTTGCAGGGTGTGGTGACAGGGGTGGCATCCCCCTATAGTGTAGGGGAGGTAAAGTGGGAGGAGGTTGGGGAGGTGGAGTGAAATGAGGGGTGGTGAGAGGAGGAGAGGTTGGAGTAGAATGAACTGACTGGTACCCCTTACCAGCAACTCCAACAGTATCTCCATCATTATCTCCACCAGTTTCTCCATCCCCAGTATGGTGTTGTGGAGTGTCTGTGTGATCCTCATGAATCTTCCCATCTCCCTCCATACTTGGTTGATAGCTGAAACACTGTAGGCTTGCAGGAACGATGAAAATGTGCAGTACAACTGGAACAGTTTATTTAATAGTGCAAGAAATTATCTGTGCTAGAGTGAGTGAGTGAGTGCAGTAGGCTTGGCAACACCGTGTTGACTTGGCAGCGATGTGCGTGTATCTGTGCGCGCATGTGCCGGCCCGGCTGGAGGGCAAATTGAGGGGTGAGAACTGCAGTGTTGCTGGAAACGTTAGAGGGGGAGGGTATGCTACTCCTCGCTCTTGTCCAGCTATGTTTCGGCAGCTATAAGCCTCACAGCAAGTCGGGAATGGGCACAAATGACATGGGACATATAATAAAGGCACTGCACTACACACATAAGCACTTCACTGCACAATGATAAATCCAGGGCGGGAGAGGCGAGGGCTTGCAAGATGGCTGGCTGATTATCCGGTCTTGGCTCGTATCTCCTGGCTTTAGTACACTGACTGTGCCATGTATGGTTGTCATGTAAAGCTACAACAACCTTGATAATCCTTTCTTGCACAAGGATGTAGAGTAAAAGTCCAGAGGAAAGTTTATAGGTTCTTATTAGCCAAAGAGATACAGAGAGCTGGGGGGCACTGCTGAGCTGAGTGCTGACCGGATGTTACTGAGGGTAACATGTGCAATGGTGCCGGATATATTTGGTGCAACGCTGCCGCTATTACATAATACGGTACATTATCATCTCATATGAAACTATGATAGTATATTGCCCTGAAAGTACATGTGTGTATGTTGCAATATGATTAAGGCATGTGTACACTCTGTATATATGTTATGTGTGCACTTAACCTATATCAACACTTTGTATGATAGGTTTTTATTTCCCGTTTGTCACACTATTGAGAGGGGTGTTTTCCTTTCTTCGTTTTAGTTATATGAAAGCGGATTCACTTGGAAATTCAGTTAAAGGAAATAAAAGATCTTTCTTCTATGTTTTACTTTCTTTTATTTTGCTCTCTCAACTGATCTTGCTTCATCCCTCCCTTTCTGCCTTTCTTTTTCCTACCTTCTTTTCTTCTTTCCTCCTTCCGTCTTCATTCTTTCCTCTCTTCCTTTTCCCTTCTTCCCTTCATTCTTTCCTTTGATACTTCCATTCCTTCTTTCTACCTCCCTCCATTCCTTCCTTCTTCCTTCCTTTCATCTTCCTTCCTTTTCCCTTCCTTGCACCCTCCATTCCTTCCTTCCTACCTTCATTCCTTTCTTAATTCTTCCTTCCTTCTTCACCTCCTTCCTCCTTCCCTACAATTTCTTTTTTCCTTCCTCCTCCACTCCCTTCCTCCTCTCTCTCTCTCTCTCTTTCTCTCCCTCCACAAGAAGTTAGCAACAATTAAACATTCTTGAGGATAGACTTTCTTAATCAAATAAACTCTGAAAGAAGGCGTCGGGGGGAGAGAGAGAGAGAGAGAGAGAGAGAGCGAGAGAGAGAGGGTGGGGGGAGAGAGAATATTTATTGGAATATTTATTGTATGAATTGATGATAATACTAGGCCTACTACTACTAATACTAGTATTATTGTTAATAACAATCATAATAATCATATTAGCAAACATTTAAAACAAATTACGGTAGGCTATATGAATATCGAAGAACCAGGGGGGGGGGGAGAGAGAGAGAGAGAGAGAGAGAGAGAGAGAGAGAGAGAGAGAGAGAGAGAGAGAGAGAGAGAGAGAGAGAATGAGTTTTAATCGAATGAATTGATGCTACTACTACTACTACAAAACCACTCAGCCTGTGCATCCCCTCTTTGGACCCTAAACCAGGTCAGAACAGTCATCAAAGCGTCCGACTTGGTAGTCATTCAGCTACTTACTATTCCGGGGTCAGCACTCAGACTCATCATCGTGGATTACTACTACTACATTGGTTTTTGTTTAATATTGTTCATACATTTTATTATTTTTTTTTTTTTATTTAATATTTTTCATACATTTCATGTTACTACTACTACCATCACCACCTCCACCATCACCACCACCACTACCATATATTTAATATTGTACACATACTTAATTTCACAAGCATCAGATACTACTATTCTACACCAGCAACTTCAATCCAGTCTCCTTCCTATGCGACCCTCTGCCACTGCTGCCTCGTAGTCTACTTCTGCCACCGTCACTGGTTGTGGTGCAGACCTTCTTGTTCCCCGCAGGCATAGTAGTGCTGATCTGAGCAATGAGAAAGATAGACGGCATCTCATCCAGGCTACGACGTGGCTCCTAGGCTGTTGCTTTTTCTCTGCGATGATCTCTGCTAGCCTTGAATAGAAGCACTGGGCCCTGGATCCCATTCCTCCTGATGTGGTGAAGACTAGTGGGGTAAAGCTGCCATGTTCGATGTGTAAGATCCTTTCTCCATATGTCCTGACCTTCTCTCGTTCGTTCCTCTTGTGTGCAGCCTCCAGTGACAGCTCGCTGTAGCTGTGGGCCATTGGGTCAAATACTCTTATGTCAAAGAACGCTCGCTGTGCATTTGTCCAAAAGCCTCTTGCACTAACGTCCAATCTTGCTTCAGTGGATGTGTTGGCCGTTCTGTGCTGCATGATCTCTCCATCCAAGGGAATGAGTGATGGTTCGCTCACCACATCTCTACACACCTCCCTGAGCATGTTCGCTGTTACATCTCTTACTTCATCGTGCCTGATGCTGATGAATCCTCCTTTCTTACATATCATGGTGTGGTCTGTATCGTTGATGGTTCCACAAACACATCGATCGGGCAGTCCTTCAATCGGCCAATCATACCTCAGTGCAATAGCATCATTAAATTCTTGTTTGTTGAGATTGAAGCTTTTTGCCTTGATTGGTAGTGTTGTCAGCCAATTTGAAGCGCCCGTTTCTTGTGCTATTTGTAGTTTTCTTGTTTATCTCGGGTGAAGTTGTCCCATCAATTGTGCCAGGTCATTTTCTGTGAGTTTTGCCTCTCTGACGTGATGGTCTTTCTGATGTTGTAGATGTCTGCCTGGTCTACTTCACCGTCAGAATCTTGTGCTATGATACGGTCAGTGAGAGATCCTGTTATCTTTACTGAGTTCTGGTATTCCGTTACCGCCCTCTTCACTGGGTCGATGATTCCCATCCCTCCCAACCTAGGAGGCAGTGCGAGCAGCTCCCTCTCTGTATCATTCGGGGTGTGCAACTTTATCCACGCTGGGATGAGTTTTTCTCTGATGGCATCTTCCAGCGGTTGAAGTAATGCGCTCACATTTGGAACGGTTCTCATCAAGTAGGTCCAGCGATGTTTGACCCCAAATGTGAATGCCGAATACGCGGCCTGTGGTTCCATCTTTGCAATATTGGCCAGTTTCTCAATTTCTTTTACCCATTCTCTGACCTTCTCCTCTATGCATTTGTTCTTGAACTCTTCCGTGCCGATCACCGCCCCAAGGTGACGCTGTCCGTCCTTTGTTACTACCACTTCACTACCGCTGAAAGCTTCTACCGCCCTTTCATAATGTACTACTACTACTAATAATAATAGTAATAGAAAGAGAGAGAGAGAGAGAGAGAGAGAGTAGGTAGATAGGTAGGTAGGTGGTGAATAGAGGCAGGAAGAAAGAAAGAGAGAGAGAGATAGTGAAAGAGTACAAAGGAGTACAAAGGAAATCAAGCAACAACAGATCTAGTGACCCTTCTAGGTTGCTTGTCCTCCAAAACACTGAGGATCAAGTGTCCAAACAGTGGTTTAGAGTGGGTAAGGGAACATTGGAAAGGGAATTACTGCCCTGGAACTAATGTCCGTGGCAGGATTAGGAAGTTAGTAGGGGACAGATGGGTTAGTAACTGAGGGGGGGATAAAATAAAGTTATTCATTTACAAACGCAGTCAGTCGCGGGTTTGATGCGAGATATTTGTCTAGGCGGAGTTTAAATGAATCAACGGTGATGCAGTCTATAACGTTTCGGGGAAGCCCATTCCACAAGTTGACAACTCGATTGAAGAAGAAATTCTTAGATTCGTGTGAGTTAAAAGATTTACCAATAATTTTGCAACCGTTTCCCCGCGTGTAATTAGATTGGTCGATAGTGAAGTACTTACTACAGTTCATATTGTCGATGCCTTTGATGATTTTGAACACTTGAATTAAGTCACCTCTTAATCTGCGCTGGGTTAAAGGAAATAGATTTAATTCTCTAAGACGCTCTTCGTATGGTTTGTTCTTTAGGCTAGGTATCATTTTGGTAACTCTACGTTGAACTCGTTCTAGCTTGTTTATATCTTTTTGGTAATAAGGGCACCAGGATTGAACGCAGTATTCCAGAAGAGGGCGGACTAATGAATTGTAAAGGGTTAGGATAACTTCTTTGGATTTATGCTCAAATGACCTGCCTATAAAGCCAATTATTTTGTTTGCCTTCTTAACAACTTCTGAACATTGTTGACTCGGTTTTAGGTTACTCGATATTGTTACTCCCAGATCGGTTTCTCTGTTTACATTCTTAAGCTGAGTGCCATTCATCGAATAGTTTTGCTTTTTCATTTAGGTATCCGATATGTAGTACTTTACATTTATCCGCATTGAAACTCATTTGCCAAATTTGGGCCCAACATGACAATTTATCTAGATTGTGTTGCATATCGTCAACTTGTTCTTTTGAGAGTACGCTATTTGCAATTTTTGTATCGTCAGCAAATTTTGAGATTGTACAGGTGAGACCCTCATCTATGTCGTTGATGTAAATTAGAAAGAGAATTGGTCCTAGTACCGATCCCTGGGGTACCCCGCTACTTACATTGGTCCATTTTGATGCCTTACCGTTTATGACTACTCTTTGCTTTCTGTCGCTGAGCCAATTTTCTATCCATTTCAACACACCGTCTTGTATTCCATGCGCTTTTAGTTTTAGCAGTAAACGTTTGTGGGGAACTTTGTCAAAGGCCTTTTGAAAATCAAGGTATATAATATCTACAGCTTTACTCTCATCGTAGAGGTTGAGGATATCGTGGAAGAAGTCTAAGAGGTTTGTTAAACAGGAACGTTTTTTACGAAAGCCGTGTTGAGTATCTTTAAGTATGTTATTTTCCTCTAAGTGATTTACGAGTCTGTCTCGTATGACCGTTTCTAGCATTTTACATACAACTGAGGTTAAGCTAATTGGACGATAGTTACTGGGTAGGGATTTGCTGCCTTTTTTGAATATCGGTGTTACGTTGGCTAGCTTCCACTGATCGGGCATAGTTCCAGACTGCAAGGATTTATTGAATAGTAATGTCAGTGGTTTAGAGAGCTCATCCTTAGCTTCCTTTAGAACTCTAGGCGAGATTGTATCAGGTCCAGGCGTTTTATTTACCTTGAGTTTATCTAAACAATTCAATACTTCTCTCTCTGTAACGGTGATATTGCTTAGAACATCTGAATTATCAATCTGAATCGGCGATGGTGTAGGGATATCACTGAGGTCTTCTGTTGTAAAAACTGATGCAAAGAAGGTATTGAGGGCATTACTCATTTGTTCTTCGTCTTTTGTGTATTCTCCATTTTCATCGACTAACGGTCCAACAGTTGAAGTAACGACTTTTCTTTCTGATATAACTATAGAATTCTTTCGGGTTTGTTTTACTTTGATTCGCAATATGTAACTCTAAGGTCTTTTTACTTTGCTTAATTAACTTTTTGGCTTTGCGTCGTAGCTCTACAAATTTCACCCGTTCTTCGTCATTTTGTGAGGATTTTAATCTATCATTAGCAAATTTTTTAGCAAGCAGGCAGTTTGAAATGTCTTTATTCCACCATTTGGGCTTATTATTATGGCCTGGACGCCGAGTTTTCGATGGTATGCAGTCTTGCACTGCTTTTAGGTAAGTGGCTTCGAATAACTTCCAAGATGTATTTATGTCGTTATTGTGAATTAAAAAGCTCCAGTCAGTTTCTTTAAACATAGCTCTAGGTTTATGGAAGTTTGCTTTCTTGAAATTAGGGACTTTTTCGATGCTACTATTTGGTTCGTTACTAGTAAAGTTTAAAGTGAAAGTTATCGTACGATGGTCGCTGTTACTGAATTCATCACCAACATTCAAATTCTCTATTAATTCTTCTTTTGTTGCAAGTACAATGTCAAGAACGTTATTACCACGGGTCGGCGTTCCAACAAATTGATAAAGCGAACTCTCTTGCAAGTTCGTATACAAGTCATGTCCGGAGTGTGAAGTAAGAGTATCGCCCCACTTGGTCACAGGTAAATTAAAGGTAGAGAGAGAGAGAGAGAGAGTTATAAAAGCCAATTAGTGAACAAAAATCAATTCCCGAGGTTATTAGGACCATACAAGATCAATAATTTACGAGCGCAGTCTCCGCAGTACATAATTACCTTCATTAAAAAATATGAGCCTTTGTGTAACCAATCGTAAAGCGTACATGGACGCACACCATTTAGAAACGTATACTAAGTTTGGGGAGCACACATGCAGCACTTTAACACACACACACGCAACAATTAGATACATGCTCTACATTCGCGAGCACAATCAACTGCACACACATGCACCCTTACACATACTCGCATACCGCCAGACGCTGCAGACGCTCTGTCAACGCTCTCACGATATCGATCATAATTTGAGTATTAACTACTCATCCTCTTCATTCTTGTGCATGAAAGGTGGTTAAGAGCACGTTTAACGATCCTGTAGCTTAGTAAGTAACACTGCACGATATTTCGCTGTGTATTGACTGATAAACTTTGTGTTTATCACAAGACTCCTGCTCGGACAGGGCGCCACTAGCGCCATCTATTGTTTTGTTTTGTTTTGTAAACAAACGCTCTCTTACTATTTTATATCAAATCGTAGCCCCTAATTTTACCCATTACCTACTGTAGTAAGTATCTATTAACTGCCTTGTATGTAAGTAAAGCTTTTCATATTAATTTGCTAATAAACAATATTGGGAAAAATGTTATTTTAATACCACGAATTTTCCGAGTGTTTTTTATAAGCAAAATTGGTCATTTGCATCAATATATAGTGTTTGTAATTAATTAGAAATCTCGGGAAAACCTATTTTCCCCATTAGGCCTATCGATCAATGTTGAGACACACCCCCCAATAGTGATTTGAAAAGCCATTAGCCTAACCTAACAACCTTACCTAACCTAACCTAGTATTATGGGTGGGGGCTGCCGCCCCCACACCCCTGCTGGTTGAGTGCTCCCTTAATTAAAAAAAAAAAAAAAATGGCTGTTGATTATACGAATGTGAAAGAAAAGTCGATGAAGTCTATGGTGTTTACTCTGCAATTTTCAGCTTGATTGTACATTGATAACGGCAAAGTACCGTATTGACAACCTTGTTACGAAAATTAAATTTTAGTACCATACTTTTATATTCGGTCTTTCCGAGGGTTTAACACATTTTCATATGATCTTTACAGCTATCGATGACTGAAAGTACCGTATTGACAACCTTGTTACGAAAAAGACATTTTAGTACCATATTTTTTTATTAGGTTTTGCCGAGGGTTAAAACAAATTTTCTTATGATCTTTAGAGCATATAGATTCAATATTTATCTTCAAATATATCAACAAAATTCGTGGTATTAAAATAACATTGAACCCAATATTGTTTACTAACTAACCTGCCTACAGGGACTAACGCCGACGCCATTTTGTAAACAAACTTTTTTGGGGGGATTATACATATTAAATTCCAGCCAATTTTGTACCAAATCTAAGTGCATTCATTTATCTTTTCCCCCTAGATATATTCTTGACTTTTTCTCCTCAGACTGATTTTACTTAAAGCTAAGGGTGGTATTTGTACAAACTAACCTAGCCTAACTCAACCTGCCAAGCTTTTAACCTAACCCAAGCCTAGCCTAGCCTATAGCAGCCAATCTATTTTTTTTTTTATTATTAACTCTTGTAGATATTGTATTTAGTATCCTACTGTAGCTACTGTATAATTATATATTCGTAATTTTAGTTGTTGCTTGCACGATCTTGTAGTAACCTTTGACTGATACACTTTTTTATCTAAAAAGAGTAGGCTACTGCTTTACTAGGCTACAGCGACACCAGGTCCATCTGTTGACACAGTATATTAACCCCTTGTTGTGCAGTCACACTTTATTTTTATATAATCTCTATTTGGTGAATTGTATATTTAGTTACATATTCTGTTATATATATATATATATTTGTTTAAAGTTAGGTTATTTTGGTTTTTGGTTAGTCTAGGCTATCATCCCTGGTGGCCTATTTTTGTGTACTTCAATTTTTAAATTTTCAGTTAGGCTATCACCGCTGGTGGCCTATTTCTGCGTACCGGTATTTCATAATTTTTGTTTTCGGTTATTTTTGTTTACGGTTAGTCTAGGCTATCATCCCTGGTGGCCTATTTCTGCGTACTTAAATTTTTAAATTTTCAGTTAGGCTATCACCGCTGGTGGCCTATTTCTGCGTACCGGTATTTCATAATTTTTGTTGTAGGTTATTTTTGTTTTCGGTTAGTCTAGGCTATCATCCCTGGTGGCCTATTTCTGCGTACTTAAATGTTTAAATTTTCAGTTAGGCTATCACCGCTGGTGGCCTATTTCTGTGTACCGGTATTTCATAATTTTTATTTTGGTTATTTTTGTTTTCGGTTAGGGTAGGCTATCACCCCTGGTGGCCTATTTCTGTTTAAATAAAAATAAAATTGTTTTCGGTTCGGTTATCACTGCGTATTTAAATTTAATTTTGTTTTGTTTTAATTTTCGGTTAGGCTATCACCGCTGATAACCTATTTGTGCGTATTTCAATTTTTTTGTTTTCGGTTAGGCCTATTTATGTAAGTGAAGTGACCTGAAGTGAGTTAAGTGTTTTTAAAAGTGAGATAAGTGTTTTTTAAAGTGAGTTTAGTGTTTTTAAAGTGAGTTAAGTGTTTTTAAGTGAGTGAAGTGATCTGAAGAAACTGACTGTTACCATGCCTCGCACTTGTACGAACTGCGCCAGTAGGTTTGGTGAGTCCATGTTTGCTACTGTCGATTTTCAAGTCTGCCGTCTCTGCCAGCAATGAGAGAATTTGACAGTGAAATTAGATGAAGCCTAAAACAAGATCAACGTCCTCACCATGAAGCTGGAATCACTCCAAGAGTTTGTAACACTCAATGTTGGAGTACCACAAACTTCAATTGTCACCGCAACTCCAGCAGCCACCAACGCCCCAACGTCAACTGCCAACAATTCAACGCCTGCAGTAGCCATTTCAGCTGATGGTTCCGATACTCAAGAAAGAAATGGTGACTCTCTTCCCCCTCAAGACAACTTCCGTGTCGTGAGGAACAACGTTTGCCCCAAAACCAGGAAACCCATACCGATTACCGAGTGTCAAAACTGCTTCCAGATACTCACAGACTCAGATGACGAAGCGGAAATAGAAGAAGTCCGGCTCGTGGGAGACTCGATGATACGTGGTCAGCTCACAGAGTTTTGCGCCAGAGCACCTAAGACCAGGAAGTGCTTTTGTATCCCTGGTGGTGGTGTGGACGACATAGTTGCTGCAGTTGAAGTATCTAAGCTGGCCCCTGCTAATACAATGTATGTCATCCACGTTGGATCCAACGATGTACAGCGAACCCGGTCGGAAGATTTGCTTTTAAAGTACCAGCAGCTGATCAAGTCATTGAATGAGAAGTCATCAAGGATCATCGTCTCAGGAATCGTCCCCCGGCTTGGTGTAGAGAGCCGATTTTACAACATAGCCACCAGCACAAATCGTTGTCTAGCAAACCTCTGCAGGAAGGAAAACGTGGGATTCGTCGACACCTGGGACAATTTCTACTACGATGACTATTTGTTTTCGGACGATGGAGTTCATCTGAACCAGGTGGGAGCAGCACGTTTTGGGCGTCTTCTCAACGATGTGGTGAAGGATTTTCGGAGAAGAAATCGACTCAGCACAGGACAACCAGGAAGGAGGACCGAAGACAGCGAGGGCGGCAACCTGCGAAGGAATTAAATGCTAATCTGTCAAGAAACCGCGAATTTGGATAAAGCTCCACCAACACGACCCAAATTCAAAACCGCCAGGGATAACGACCGAGGACCGATGACAGCCATGAATGTAAATGTAGATCCGACCACAACCAAAAATTTGATTAAAGAACGTTCTGTGAATTCTAAAACCGCAACTTTAAAGGTATTCTATGCAAACGCTCGTAGCATACGAAATAAATTTTCAGATTTAGAGGAACTAGTGTTTACTGAAAATTATGATGTGATTGGTATAACAGAATCTTGGCTCAATACAGAAGATAGAGACTTTTTAGCAGAGTATTCACTTCCCGGTTATGTAATGTTTGAGAAAAGCCGAATAAATAAAAATGGAGGTGGCGTTTTATTTTATATCAAAGAAAGTCTTAACCCGACCCTCTTGTCAAAACCTCAAATTGTGAATGTCGACACATCTTTTGTGCTAATAAAGAATAATAAAGGTACAAAAATAATACTTGCATTAATATACAGACCTCCAGCTCAATCAGTGCAAACTGACCGAGAAATTTATGAACAAATTGTAGATGTAAGTAACTCACAAGATACCGTATTTTTTGGCGACTTTAATTTACCTGTGACCAAGTGGGGCGATACTCTTACTTCACACTCCGGACACTCCGGACATGACTTGTATAAGAACTTGCAAGAGAGTTCGCTTTATCAATTTGTTCGAACACCGACCCGTGGTAATAACGTTCTTGACATTGTACTTGCAACAAAAGAAGAATTAATAGAGAATATGAATGTTGGTGATGAATTCAGTAACAGCGACCATCGTACGATAACTTTCACTTTAAACTTTACTAGTAACGAACCAAATAGTAGCATCGAAAAAGTCCCTAATTTCAAGAAAGCAAACTTTCATAAACTTAGAGCTATGTTTAAAGAAACTGACTGGAGCTTTTTAATTAACAATAACGACATAAATACATCTTGGAAGTTATTCGAAACCACTTACCTAAAAGCAGTGCAAGACTGCATACCATCGAAAATACGGCGTCCAGGCCATAATAATAAGCCCAAATGGTGGAATAAAGATATTTCAAACTGCCTGCTTGCTAAAAAATTTGCTAATGATGGATTAAAATCCTCACAAAATGACGAAGAACGGGTGAAATTTGTAAAGCTACGACGCAAAGCCAAAAAGTTAATTAAGCAAAGTAAAAAGACCCTAGAGTTACATATTGCGAATCAAAGTAAAACAAACCCGAAAGAATTCTATAGTTATATCAGAAAGAAAAAAGTAGTTACTTCAACTGTTGGACCGTTAGTCGATGAAAATGGAGAATACACCAAAGACGAAGTACAAATGAGTAATGCCCTCAATACCTTCTTTGCATCAGTTTTTACAACAGAAGACCTCAGTGATATCCCTACACCATCGCCGATTCAGATTGATAATTCAGATGTTCTAAGCAATATCACCATTACAGAGAGAGAAGTATTGAATTGTTTAGATAAACTCAAGGTAAATAAAACGCCTGGACCTGATACAATCTCGCCTAGAGTTCTAAAGGAAGCTAAGGATGAGCTCTCCAAACCACTGACATTACTATTCAATAAATCCTTGCAGTCTGGAACTATGCCTGATCAGTGGAAGATAGCCAACGTAACACCGATATTCAAAAAAGGCAGCAAATCCCTACCCAGTAACTATCGTCCAATTAGCTTAACCTCAGTTGTATGTAAAATGCTAGAAACGGTCATAAGAGAGACTCGTAAATCACTTAGAGGAAAATAACATACTTAAAATACTCAACATGGCTTTCGTAAAAAAACGTTCCTGTTTAGCAAACCTCTTAGACTTCTTCCACGATATCCTCAACCTCTACGATGAAAGTAAAGCTGTAGATATTATATACCTTGATTTTCAAAAGGCCTTTGACAAAGTTCCCCACAAACGTTTACTGCTAAAACTAAAAGCGCATGGAATACAAGACGGTGTGTTGAAATGGATAGAAAATTGGCTCAGCGACAGAAAGCAAAGAGTAGTCATAAACGGTAAGGCATCTAAATGGACCAATGTAAGTAGCGGGGTACCCCAGGGATTGGTAGTAGGACCAATTCTTTTTCTAATTTACATCAACGACATAGATGAGGGTCTCGCCTGTACAATCTCAAAATTTGCTGACGATACAAAAATTGCAAATAGCGTACTCTCAAAAGAACAAGTTGACAATATGCAACACAATCTAGATAAATTGTCACATTGGGCCCAAATTTGGCAAATGAGTTTCAATGCGGATAAATGTAAAGTACTACATATCGGATACCTAAATGAGAAAGCAAACTATTCGATGAATGGCACTCAGCTTAAGAATGTAAACAGAGAAACCGATCTGGGAGTAACAATATCAAGTAACCTAAAACCGAGTCAACAATGTTCAGAAGTTGTTAAGAATTCAAACAAAATAATTGGCTTTATAGGCAGGTCATTTAAGCATAAATCCAAAGACGTTATCCTAACCCTTTACAATTCCTTAGTCCGCCCTCTTCTGGAATACTGCGTTCAATGCTGGTGCCCTTATTACCAAACAGACATAAACAAGCTAGAACGAGTTCAATGTAGAGTTACCAAAATGATACCTAGCCTAAAGAACAAACCATACGAAGAGCGTCTTAGAGAATTAAATCTATTTCCTTTAACCCAGCGCAGATTAAGAGGTGACTTAATTCAAGTGTTCAAAATCATCAAAGGCATCGACAATATGAACTGTAGTAAGTACTTCACTATCGACCAATCTAATTACACGCGGGGAAACGGTTGCAAAATTATTGGTAAATCTTTTAACTCCCACGAATCTAAGAATTTCTTCTTCAATCGAGTTGTCAACTTGTGGAATGGGCTTCCCCGAGACGAGACGTTATAGACTGCAGCACCGTTGATTCATTTAAACTCCGCCTAGACAAATATCTCGCATCAAACCCGCGACTGACTGCGTTTGTAAATGAATAACTTTATTTTATCCTCCCCTCAGTTACTAACCCATATGTCCCCTACTAACTTCCTAGTCCTGCCACGGACATTAGTTCCAGGGCAGTAGTTCCCATTCCAATGTTCCCTTACCCACTCTAAACCACTGTTTGGACACTTGATCCTCAGTGTTTTGGAGAACAAGCAGCCTAGAAGGGTCACTAGCCTGTTGTTGCTTGATTTCCTTTGTACTCCTTTCCTTTGTACTTTGTACACACGCATTAAGTTCGTACACATACACACAATTAACAGACATTCACTAAACACACACACACACCTACTTTGCACACACACACACGGTCATACACACACAGCATAAACTTACAACTCTCTATAAAACATGCACCTACGCACACACTCACTAGCATACAATGCATTCTCGCTTAAGATGATCTTGACCTAACAATACCGAACTAAAATTTAAATACTCTTGCTGGAAATAGGAAGTAATAATCTCACTATTCCAGTAACTATAAATTCAAGATACACAGTATAAGCTTTATCATTCTATTTTGCCCTGAGTCGTTCCTTTCGTTTTCAATTTACCGTGCAGCTTACAATCAATCTTCCGAGCCATGCAGCCTTAGGTGATCGTTCCAACTCTACTGTATATCTTTCTGGTACTCGAAAGGTCACACGATACAAACTCTCCTGCGCTGTACAAATGTTTTATTCATAGAACACAGACTGTAACACAACACAACACGGTACACATTTGCAAGAATATTAATTTCAACACATGTCAGAACACTTGAAAATTACATTAATTCAAAAGCTAATATAGGAACTTGATGTAAGTGAACTTATGAAGTCCCATCTGGATACAATTTGATGGTTTGTATCGCCTACCTGCAGGTAGTAAGAGGGCTGGTCCTATCCAGAGTGAGGTTTGGCATCCTTTACCCAGCCTTAGCTGTTTCTGTCTGTCTCTTTTACTGTCCTACTTTTCCTTCTTGGTGCAGGGGGCTAGGAATCTTCCCCTTGTATAATTCTCCTACTCGACGAGACAGAGAAAGGGGCGAGGGAACGCAAAAGCGGTCCCGGACCCTGAGAATAGGAGCTTTAAATGTTGTTTCTGTTCTGGCTCTGTCTTGTGCCGGCCACCCCGAGTAATGGGGTATGTGCCTGAGTATAAACATACATACATACCTCACTCCAGATGCCGCTGTTCACCTAGCAGTATATAGAAACTTGGTGTAAGTGGACTGTTGTGAATTCCCATCTGGGATAATTACGCGAGTTTTTCCTTCCCTCGTATGCCCCTATAGCTCTATTCCTAACCCCTTTAGCACAATGACGTAATATTCACCATGTTCTAGTTACCACTACACGATTTTCTTATAATCTAACTCTAGGACTCAAAGGGGTAAATACGTTCTCAGCAAACCCCTTTGAATGACATAGGTCCTTCTTAACCCCTTGTGTACCGGCGACGTCTTTTATATGTGATTTCAGCTACATTTAGATGATTTTGTAAAGCTTAAGGAAGGATGTATGGTAGCTAATAATATTAATCGAGAGTCTGTAGGATTTTAATGGGTAGACGTCCTTTCTAAGCTGTACAAAATCGTCTAATAGTTGCCAGAATATAATGCAAAGTACTCATCGGTACAGCAGGGGTTAAACTGCATAATGTCATTTTATGTTGAGTAAATGATGAATAGATGTATCGTGTTGAGCGGGGTAGAACCAAATATACTATGTGTGGTTCAAGCTATTTATATTGCTATCCATTACCAGGCGCCTCGATCCCTGAGGGGGTGGACACGAATGAATTGACCACTTGCGAGTTTCAGGCTATAAGGAAGTTCGGTCTGTAAACATTGATATTTAACACAAATACAGTAATTATGTAGGTATTTTGATGGATAAACAGTATGTCGAATCTGGTTTTATGTATTTATATATGTGTACTAAAACCGTATTATGTATTTATATATGTGTACTAAAACCGTATTATGTATTTATATATGTGTACTAAAACCGTATTATGTATTTATATATGTGTACTAAAACCGTATTATGTATTTATATATGTGTACTAAAACCGTATTATGTATTTATATATGTGTACTAAAACCGTATTATGTATTTATATATGTGTACTAAAACCGTATTATGTATTTATATATGTGTACTAAAACCGTATTATGTATTTATATATGTGTACTAAAACCGTATTATTGCTGCTAACTATGCTAAATATTGACATCTACAGCTCCAACTTCCTTATAGCCAGAAACTCGCAAGTAGTCAATGGCCTGCATGGTCCTGATCTGTCGACCATGCGGCGCCCCTCCTCAAACCCAATACCCTTTTGACTCAACTCCATCCCTCCAACATGGTCTCGGTCTGTCCCCTCTATATCATCTATCTCACTCCTACTAAGGGGAGACAGGACCGTTTATTTTTAATTTTTGTTTGGTCTATTAATTCATATATTTCTTAGTTTTCTCGCTAGACCTCCATCAAGCTTAGAAAAACACCCTGTAGACCCCATTTTAAAATAAATTTGTACATTTTTCGGTAGAAAAATGTCCCGGCCGAAGGCCGATTCCTCTTAAAATTACAGGCTCGCTTTTGCTCGCCAGGAAAAAATCAACACCTAAATGGCACGAAATGTCTTAAAATTGACAACTAAATGGGGCGAAAGGTGTTAAAATCGCCAAACTAATGGGCGTCTTATTATCTCAAAACTAGTGAGGCTAAACATTAGGACGATAGGGGATCAAGAAAAACGGTCTGCCTCCCCTTAATGTTTGCATTCTAGGTTTACATGCATTACGTGTGTCTGTGTGTGTGTGTGTGTGTGTGTTACTCAGTTACTCTCAGTTACTTGTTCGTCAAGGGGAATCCACGCAATGCGAGCTAAGCTCATTATTATCGCGCCTCCTTAACTGGGAATGTATTGCGTGAAATGCATGTTAAGTGTTTTATGTACTGTTGGAATGGCTGTGGATGTGTGTGTAGTCTGTATTTTAGCCAATTGGCGACATCGGAAACGAAGGCTTAGGGTGGATCTGTATGGTACCATTCTCACTATAGACGGTACCGTCTCGCCCGAAGGCTTAGGTAGCCATCAGCTTAGGTGAACCATATGATACCCATCTCGCCTTGTACCATTTTTGCCAACCCCAGAAGGGACGTCACAACGTCGTCCACTTATTCCAGGTACCTATTTACAGCTAGGTGAACACATGAAAGGAGACAAGCCCAATTTGTCTCCGCCCGGCCGGGGATTGAACCCCCGACCCCTCGTGTGTGAGACGAGAGCTCTACCTACTAGGCTACAGTGTGTGTGTGTGTGTGTGTGTGTGTGTGTGTGTGTGTGTGTGTGTGTGTGTGTGTGTGTGTGTGTTTTCGTTAATTCTGGTTTGTGTGTTGAAATACATGTCTAAAAAAATACCCCCCCCCCCGCGCTCTCTCTCTCTCTGAAGTCAAAGTATTCGTCAACCATAATCAGATTACAATCATAAATTAATTAGCATTATGTTTACAAGACTGAGCCCATTAAATGTAGTTATTTTTGACGGGCTCTAGAAAAACAATTACGTCTGTATAATGAGTTAATTGTTATGGCTAAAGAGTACGTGCTTTGTATGGTATTTATGGTATTTATGGTATTGGTTCACTTTTTGGGTGATTTTTGCATGTATTCATTATTTGTCTAATTTCCTCCCTAGACCTCCATCAAATTAAAGAAAAAACATCCATTAGATTCCCCTTCTAGTTTAATTTGAAAAAAATCGGTAGATTACAGGCTCACTATCATTCGTCAGGGGAAAAAATCGACACCTAAATAGCACGAAAGGTCTAAATATTGACGAAGAAATGGGGCAAAAGTTCTCAAAATCGACTAACTAATGGGGCAAACATCTTAACATCTGAAAACTAATGGGGCTAAACATGAGGGAGAAAGTGGTCCAGAAAACCGGCCCATCCCCCCCTAAGAATGTTTTTACACAAACATTTATCGGATTAAATTTCACTGGTTAATAGTTTCATCTTGATTTTTAAAATAATATAGTGTGCTTGTTTTTGAGGTTGTAACATTATGTATTCCAATTTATCAATGGGAATATATTATTGGGATTGAATTTGTGCTGTACCTAGAATCCGTCCATTACCACAAAGCCCACCGAAACGCCAAAAAATACCCTCATTGTTCCCTGATTAAATAGCATTATATGAATATTCCCATATTCAAAATATGCTACAGGGGGGCAATGCCTAGTAAGTTCAGTGCTCAATAGGTGGCGTTCTGAGAGTGAGGGTCCGAGTCTAGGTGATGAGACAGTGAAGCACTGGAATGAAGCAGCTTCAGAGATGTGGCTGCTTCGAGCCGTGGGTGGGCAACCGTGCATCTTGCGAAGGCAAGATATCGGGGGCTGGTTGTATCCCAAAGTGCTTAACACGTCACACTCCCTAGACTGGAACGAGACCTCACGGGCTTCGCCGTTCAATGCACGGTTGAATGTACAGGCTCTCAGCCTATGCCCGAGAGGGAATAGAGGGAATATGGAGAAAAAAAAATCTTACAGTATTTGTTCGTAGATATAAGATAGATGCAATGTAGAGAGTATACGTTGTAGTTGAAGATGTTCTTAGGTAGATATGAGATAGATGAAATTTAATGAATATAGGTTGTAGCAGGAGATGTTCTTTAGTTAGATACAAGATAAACGCAGTGCAAGGGATATAGGTTGTGATGCGAGATGTTCTTTGTGTAGAGAAGAACTAATAGGGATGAAGGAGTGAAGGGATCTGCCTTGTATAGGCCGGTTGATTTCCATTCTGCAGATTTCCAATTTGTTTACGTTCTAATATTCGGACTGCCACATGTGTTTCTAAATTTCATTAATCGATTTTAGGAGTATGGTTGGTTGTTGGAAGGAACATAATAATTGATATTGGTTCAGGAGTAATTTATCGAGAGGACTTCTCTAAGTGGTTAAGGCCCCATTAATTGCTCTTTCCATTCACATATGCATAGCCTACGTGAGTTGCAGTTGGGATGTGTGTACATGCTTAGATTGATATGCAGGATTCGAAGTTGCATAATAAATCGTAGGCAGTGTCCACCAACCAACCTTTAACTGTCTTCGTGGTGCGATGTATAAGGTGTTGATTTTCGGTGTGAGCATCCTGGGTTCGAGTCCACGGACTGCCACATGTGTTTCTAAATTTCATTAATCGATTTTAGGAGTATGGTTGGTTGTTGGAAGGAACATAATAATTCATAATATAGCTAAAGGGATAAAGGCTATGCTAATTCTTAAACATTATAAAATTGCCTGGTGGTAGTCAGAATATAATGAAGTGAATAAAATAGGTTAAAATGCGAAGAGCCTCTCCAATTGTACAGGTTAATTAAGAGGTTCATTAACGTGGTCCTAATTGCAGGTGAGGTTCCCGCAGGTATTGAAGGGGGGTCTCTCTCTCTCTCTCTCTCTCTCTCTCTCTCTCTCTCTCTCTCTCTCTCTCTCTCTCTCTCTCTCTCTCTCTCTCTTCCTCCCTCCCTCCCTCCCTCCCTCCCTCCCCCTCTCATTACAGGTAGAGGTTAATTAAGAGGGCCGTTACCTTGGTCGTAATTGCAACTAAGCCACCCACAGGTATTGAAGGGGAAAATTAACACCCTAGACACCCCGCCATGGAGTGGCTTCGGTCACCCAGGCTTTATTGTGGTCGGCAGTGAGGGTTCTGCACGGTTATGGCCTTGGCCTTGCTCGGGGCCTTGGGGCTGTTCGGCCAGGCAGCTTGGGGAACAACAACAACATATATTATTATTGTCCTAACACTATTTGATACGACGACTTGTGGGTTATTGTATATATTTTGTTAAATTATTATTGAGGATTTTGCTTCGTTTTGGCATTTCAAAACAAAATATTGTTTAGTTTGTCCCCTAGGCTAACAATGGCGTCTTCCCAGACACACTTCAAACTAAAAACTGCCCACCCTGACACCTTCAAGGTAAATTTGTAAATTTTTCGATAAAAATATCCCAGCTAAAGGCTTAGATATCTTCTAAGCTTAATATCAACACCTAACTCGGGTGAAACGTCTTAATATCTATACACTAATACTAAGTAGGAAAGGTCCCCAAAAAAACAACTCTGACCAAATAGGGTTAAATATGTAAGCCTAACTCAAAGGTGTATGACATTTTTAGTCATGGAAATTGTTTTGCCCTCTGGTAGCTGTTCAAAGATTGTTTAAACCTGTAAATCATCTTAGAAAAGAATGTTTGGAAATTAGCCCAACTATTTTCTCCAAGTCCACTATAACCCCCTGGATCCATTAGTAGCATCAGAATTTAAATTAAGGCATTATTGTGGAAAATCCTTTATATTCCCATTTCAGAAACTAGCTTGAAAGTTCTACTTTTTAAATATTCAAATGTTCCTGTGTCCTAAGATATGGGCCCAAATTAATTATAACTTGTATCAGCCGACTCCCCATGGTGCAAGTAACCCAAATGTACAGGTATATGTGGTTTAAGTATATACTGTACATACAAACAGTACGTGCACGCACACCGTTTATTAATATTAATAATAAACTCCCCGACATTCGTGATACAATCCCAGCCACAAATGAAATTCCCTCATGGTAAAGTTCCAAGGCAAGAGACCACCCTTCAAGTTAATCAGGCAAGGAACACACTCCAGGAGTGGATTTGCTAAAAATCCATTAGGAAAAATCAATAATATATTTTAAAAGGCCTAGATACACACACACATGACAGCCATTCATGTAAGTGTGAGCTCTGATCATCCAAAGATGGCTGTGAAAACAGAAAGGGTTATCCCAACTACAACACAGCAGTTACACAAAGGAAAGCAAGCAACATCATCTATATTGATCTTTACGAGGCATAGTTATGGGAGTGCCCTGCTCCAACATCACATTACCACCTCCAGGGACCATGTGAGCTCTGCTGAAGCTCATATGCGTCCTTTCTGGCTACCCATACGTTTAAATTGAAATCGAAATCTTGCCCAACAAACACAACAAACAAACCAAAACAAAGACAAATAACTTATGAAGGTCACTATGTGGAAATAACGCAAAACAATATGATGAACTATAATTATATCATCACAGTGTCAGAATTGTTCAATAAGATTTGCACCACCTTATATTGCAGATTACTCTACCTGTATCTGCGTAAACCTGTGTGTGTACCTGTACCTGTGTGTACCCGTAGCTGCGTGTCTCACCTGTGCACCGTAATTAAGACCACTGGGGTAATGAGCCTCTTAATTAACCTTACCTGTTATGAGAGAGAGAGAGAGAGAGAGAGAGAGAGAGAGAGAGAGAGAGAGAGAGAGAGAGAGAGAGAGAGAGAGAGAGAGAGAGAGAGAGAGAGAGAGAGAGAGAGAGGAGAGAGAGAGAGAGAGAGAGAGAGAGAGAGAGAGGAGAGGAGAGAGAGAGAGAGAGAGAGAGAGGAGAGAGAGAGAGAGAGAGAGAGAGAGAGAGAGAGAGAGAGAGAGAGAGGAGAGAGAGAGAAGAGAGAGAGAGAGAGAGAGAGAGAGAGGAGAGAGAGAGAGAGAGAGAGAGAGAGAGAGAGAGAGGAGAGAGAGAGAGAGAGAGAGAGAGAGAGAGGAGAGAGAGAGAGAGAGAGAGAGAGAGAGAGAGAGAGAGAGAGAGAGAGAGAGAGAGAGAGAGAGAGAGAGAGAGAGAGAGAGAGAGCTTGTTTTGTGTGTGCGGTGGCAGATGCACTAATTACATCCTGCAAAGACACACCACTCGAATACACAAGCTCTAGTTTTGATGGATTTGGTTGTTGGTGAAAGACAATCGACGTCTGAAAGTGATTTTGTAACCTGCTTTTGAGTCTCGCTGTTCGATAACTATCTGCACAGACATGTTTTTCTTCCAGTAGCGACTTGAACCGGCTCAACAAAAACGTCATGGTATAAGCTTTTCCAGCTTTGAGATCTGGGCTTATTTCGGTCACCAACTCACTGAAGCATTCAGAAACGATGTCCTCATCAACGGATTGCTTGTAGGATGTGTAGCTTATGTTTCGCCTTGCTGTGTACTGTGCTTTGCAGTTCTGGTGATATTTGGCTTCAGCTGCTATCAGATCGACACCTCGTATTTTTGTAAGCATTTCAAGATCTACCTTTTCCTCAGCTGAATTAAGTATAACCTGACATGTGGAGAAAGTTGTCACATTAAGTAGCTTTGTTTCTTTCTTGTGGCTTTTTTTCTGACAAAACATACACATGGACCAGTCCATTCCACCACTTTGAGATCTGGACGACCGTCTGTGGTCATCATCCCTTGTATCGCCGGCCTCTACACCAGTATCAAAGGCTGTTTCGAGTGTTTTTTTCTTTATGTAGCTCAGATTACGTGTACTAGTGTATTTAGCATAGCAGTTTCTGTGCCAGGTTATGTTGACCTCGGACAAGTTTTCATGTTGCAGGCGATCACTAACTTCATCCTGTCGTTGTCGCATTGCATCCTGAAACCTAGTGATGCCTGTACTGGTTGCACTACTAACTGTCTCTTTCTTATGCAGTTGACATATAACACACTTGTTCCAGTCTGTTGCCTTTGCTCGTTTTGCAGGTAGTAGACGCATCGCCGAATGTTCATCACTACTGTCACTCTCCATCGTCAGTGTTTCTGAAAAAGTAAACAGAAACAAAATTAGTACTATGCGATTGAATTATTTCAAGTTCATTACCTAACTAGATAGAATGTAGCATTTGACTGCAGCTGAAATATGAAAAAAATAAATAAATACTGTTTACCGTATCTAGTGTTATTTAATAATTTATTTTGAACACAATTTTAGTAGTAAAATTCTTAATAACCAGTTGGGTTCTATGTTTATGAAACACGGTCGATCCAGTTTTATCCCTGCATTGCTGTTGTATAGAAGCCTGCACGATGAACATGTACGAATTTGTGGCTGAAAAAAAGTCTATTAACCCTGGAACATGAGACCGATGATAGAAAACTTCATTTTCTTCCTTGATTTGCTTGATTTGACCATAGTAGTTTCTGCAAATTGGTTTGCAAATGTGTGTTAGTGATTTATGTTACTATAATATAATATAACAATCATAGCTGGGCCATAACTAACATCACAAACTTGTACAGTGAGATACAAAACTTTATAATCCTTAAATTGCGACAATTTTACCGTCCGCACAAAATTAGGGGGTTGGGTTATGTTTGTGGTGATAAACAAACCTTATGTATAGAAGTGAGTCAGTTATTTGGTCTGGCTATTTGAGGGAATAGTAGAGGATGATTTTGGTACATCAAACATGTAACTTCTAAATAATCCAAATGATAACAAAATATTTTGGTCTACTCTTAACTCATTCAAATCCAACTTTACTACTGCTTCATCCATTCCACCATTAAAATCTCCGACTGGCAATCTTGTAAGTGACCCACGAGGTAAAGCTAACCTTGCGGATATTTTATCCACCAACTCAACCTTAGATGAAATAAATCAAGATGTCCCTGTACTTAATTTTAATTCGCCTGAAATTCCCTCACTTAAGATCCACACCAGACATGTCAAAACTATTTTGCAGAATCTCTCAGTAGATAAGGCTCCTGGCCCAGATGAAATTCCTCCAATAGTACTTAAGAATTGCTCCTTGGTGCTCGCTCCTGTATTGGCAAAAAAATTCCGTCTGTGTACTCATACCTCATGCTTCCCAGTACCCTGGAAAGAAGCAAACATTCATCCAGTTCCTAAAAACGGTGCCTCTTCAGATCCATCAAACTACAGACCAATAGCTATAACTTCCACTCTTGGTAAAGTCTTTGAAATTATATTAAATAATCACATAATTAAGCATCTTGAGAATAATAAATGAATCAGTGATAGGCAATATGGTTTTAGACGATGTCGATCAACTGCAGACATTCTTTGCCTTCTTACGCATCAAATCAACCAAGCTACAGACCAACATGGTGAAACACATACAATAGCACTGGATATATCAAAGGCATTTGATAGAGTCTTGCATCAATCCTTATTGTCGAAGAAGGCACACTACGGCCATGCATCATTAGTTCCACTAATTTCTTCTTATCTTCATAACAGAAAAATACGTGTAATGGTAGATGGCCTTTATTCTCAATTTCACTCAATAAATGCTGGTGTTCCCCAGGGATCAGTTTTGGCCCCAATTCTGTTCCTCATTCATATCAATGATCTCATATCTACCACTCATAATCCAATACATTCCTACGCAGATGGCTCAACACTCCACAGTTCCTTCACATTTACCAATTCTTTCACCCAACCCGATCTTATAAATTCAAAAATAAACGCTGCAATTTCTCTGAACCAGGACCTTTCTAGAATTAATGGATGGGACAAAAGAATCTAGTTTCCTTTAATGCACAGAAAACCAAGTACATTCAATTTTCTAACCGACAGAATCTCACTGACTCCCATATATTTTGTAATGATGTAAATATTCCCACTTCCCCTAGTATTGACATTCTCGGTATAACATTAACTACTAACTTGAGCTGGACACATTATGTTAGAAGCATTGCTAAGAATGCCTCTAAAAAACTGGGACTCCTGTACAGAGTTCGAGAATTCTTCACTGAAGAGCAGTTGGCCGTAATATATAAAAGTCATGTGCGTTCTCAGATGATTACTGTTCACCTCTGTGGGGTGGAAGTGGAGTGGTTGCATTGAGGCAGTTGGACAAAATTCAAAATAAAGCTATTAGATTAATCAATAACCCTGCAATCACACAGGACCTTCCTACATTATCCATACGAAGAAACGTTGCATCCCTTGCATTATTCTACAGATATTTTCACAGCAATTGTTCCGAGGAACTTGCTTCAATTGTGCCGCCTCTCCACATCTTTCCCCGTAGAACTAGGGCAGCTGAGAGCGCCCATGAATTTACACTTTCTCCTCCACAATGCAGAACTTCTGCTTATCGGAATTCATTTATCCCCAGAGCTACTACTCTTTGGAATTCACTTCCCTCGAATTGCTTTCCACATACTTACAATCTACAAATGTTTAAATCCAGTTGTTACAAGCATTTTATGAATGAAGGATGCCTTTAGGCACATGGACCTTTTTGTTTTATCTGTGTTTTTCCTTCCTCCGTTCATTGTCTCAAAAAAAGGTGCTATAGTTTTGAGAATATTATCATTTGTGTATATTGACCGCGGCGAAACCGAAGTATTTTTTGGTTGAATTATTTGAGTTTTTTTCATTTTGTTGTTCGTAAGATCAAAGATATGGCTACCAAGTGTTATTTTCAGTATACATCTTGTTATTCCTTACATTTTGACACCAAAATGAAGTATGTAGCTTTATTATGTAGAAAGATATCACTATTTTTTAATATTTAGTTTTCCGAAATTCCGCCGCGTACCCTCGGTATGTTCTATCGCTCGTACCAAATTACCTATACCACAATTCACCACTACAACAGGGCTAGGAATGTTTCTTAGGTGTATCTCAACCTGAAAAAAAAGTCAGACAAAGTTAATACTGGGTGTGCTACATTTTCGTATTTCTAGGTCACTTTTGAATATCTGCTCCCGGACTATAAGTATCGTGATATTAGCTGTACGGGTTTCTGAATATCGTCAGCTGAAAAGAAACCGCGTATAGAATCCACTTACAAACAGACCAACACACACAACCCTCCAATACCTGTGGGTAGCTCAGGTGTAATTATGGCCAAGGTAACGAAGCTCCCTAATTAACCTGCCTTGTAGTAGTGGTGGAGAGGCACTTGGGAGTTTTATCTGCGGGGAGAGGGAGGGAAGGGTAGATGGGGATATGTAGTTTGGGACATACAGTATACACAAGCAAAAGAAGGGGCTATGGATATGTGTAGTTGACTTTATAATATGTGTTTTGGGACATACACAAGAAAAAGACAAATATATGTAAATTTATAGATGACTTCTTAATTATGTAGTTTGGAACATTATGCACAAGCGAAAGAGGGGATAATCCGAATATGTATACTTGGCATTATAATATGTGTTTTGGGACATATACACAAACATAAGAGAAGGAACAATCTATATTTATTTATAGATGACCTCATAATATGTGTTTAGGACAAGCAAATGAAAAGGCAAGCGATGTACAGTATATGTATAGTTGACTTTATAATATGCGTTTGTATTCATATTCACAAACAAGAGAACGGACGAGCATTGAATATGTATGGTTGGTTGGCCTCATGAAATTACAGTGATTTTCAGTCAGGTCAGGTCAGGTCAGGTCAGGTGAAGGTATTGAGGGATAAGCCTTTACAACGGCACCTCGTATCTACATTCTACTTTTCATATTTGTTCTGAAGAGTGTAGAGAGCGGAGAAGGGGTGTTGGAGAGAGAGGAAGCTGTTGAGTGGCTTTGTTTTGTGTGTTATTAGTTTGTATACTATTGAAGGACAAAATGTATAATGGAGTTAGGACTATAATTTCCTATGCAATTGTTATTTTGTATGACAAATTAACAGCAGTCTATTGTAGTGGAGAGCGTCGTGGTCTTCCACTTGGGAGGCCCGAGTTCGATGTTTTTCGCATATACTACTGTAGCTGCTACCATTTCCCTTGAGCAAGGAGAGAAGTAATAGTCTTTCAGTAATTCAATCTTGTATTATGGTGGTATTATTGGTGGTGTAATGGTTAGAGTGTTTAAAAATCTTTGTGTGATAACCCAGGTACGAATCCCGGTGGATCACATATATGCTTTCATTAATTTCATTGGTGGTGTTTGGTGTTGTGGTGAAATTAATACAAGTGATAGTATATCAAGCTCTATTGCATCTCGGAGCGAGGGCAATGCTGCTTAGTAAAAGACCTGCTGATCGAAGATTATTACTCTATTTTTCTTTCATAAATATGATCAGAGAGTGGACACAAATTTATGTGGCGAACAGTACACTCAAAGACTTATGGGGGTAAGGTTTATTTTTGGTAGATTTTTGTTGTTTTGTTCATTTACTTATTTGTCTTTAGTTTCCTCCCTAGACCTCCATCAATCTTAAAAAAACATCCCCAAGTTCCCCTTCTAGATATAATGTACATTTTTTGGTAAAAAATATGTTCCGGCCGAAGGGCGGTCCCTCCTGAATTACAGGCTCGCTTTCGCTCGCCAAGAAAACATCGACATCTAAATTCTGGACATCTAAATTCTGGAGATGGGTACGGTACATAACATAACCCGAAACGTTAGAGAATAAAGATTCATAGCTCTTCCCTGTGTTTTCTTCTCCACCCAATCCATCTACCTGTCAGTATGGAACACACACACACACACACACACACACACACACACACACACACACACACACACACACACACACACACTCCCCGCGTAACTGATAGCGCGTCTGGCTCACAACCAGAAGGTCCCGGGTTCGAGACCCGGGCGGGGAAGAGACATTTGGGCAAGTCTCCTAACGGTGTAGCCTCTGTTCACCTAGCAATATAAATAGGAACCTGGTATAAGTGGACGAAGTTGTGACGTCCCATCTGGGGTTGGTGATCGGTTACAAGGTGAGATGGGTATCGTACTGGTCAACCTAAGCTACTGGTCAACCTAAGCCTTCGGGTGAGACTGATATCGTAGTGAGAATGGTACCGTACAGATTAACCCTAAGCCTTCGTTTCCAGATGTAGCCAATTGGCTAAAATACAGACTACACACACATCCACAGCCATTCCAACGATACATAAACACTTAACATGCATTTCACGCAATACATTCCCAGTTAAGGAGGCGCGATAATAATGAGCTTAGCTCGCATTGCGTGGATTCCCCTTGACGAACAAACAAGTGAAAAACACACACATATATATATATATATATACATATACACATATACACATATATATATATATATATATATATATATATATATATATATATATATATATATATATATACATACATTATATTCAGCTTGATATTTGATTTTATGTATATCTAGATTTTACCTGTAGTTATGCTATATGTAATCAAAGTATTAATCAACGCAAATAATTATAACCTGTGTAGGAGCGCAGGTGAATGCCCACACACCTGCATCAGAACAGGTGGGTAGTGGAATAAATTGCTTTTGTTTGATTCAGTGATTTTATAATTTATATACACCGGTGTAGCGTATATTTTGAGAGCTGTTCAAAAGTCGCCTCCCCCTCCCCCCCCTAACCTAAAAAGTGCTTAAACGTTATCCAAGGGCTATAGTATATCCTAAGAAAAAATGCATGGAATAAGCTCAACTTTACCAGCATTTATATTGGCCCTTTATTGTGGAAAATAGTTTTTACCCATATCCAATAACAGGTCGAAACATACAAAATTTCCATTTTCAAATAATCATGTGACCTAATATATGGGCCCAAATTATGTTTAGCTTATATCAATGGACTCTCAATGGCCTAAGGATTATGTTTAGCTTATATCAATGGACTCTCAATGGCCTAAGGATTATATTTAGCTTATATCAATGGACTCTCAATGGCCTAAGGATTATGTTTAGCTTATATCAATGGACTCTCAATGGCCTAAGG